>JAUJYZ010000099.1:0-176199 GCA_033675265.1 Actinostola sp. cb2023
ATATGTTCAAGATAAAACTTTGCTGAATTTTTTCAATATTTTCAGATGGAGTCGTTAACCTCTGACTTTAATAGATCATCCTGAAACCTATGCAAACCCGGCGTAATGCCAATTGATAAAAATTGATGATCGATTTAAATCAATATCAATCGATTACAAATTGATATCAATAATTATTAATTGATTGATGTTGATAATCGATAGGTAATATTATTGATGAAACCAAAGATTTGTGACCTTATATTCTTACTCGGCGGGGGCTGCCTGTGGCAGACGCCGAGTTTAAAAATGGGCTTTCCTTTTTCTTCGTCCGTCACAAAATGGCAAGTCGTCATCACAACGCATGGCGCTCAAACGTACATGTATATCGCAGGCTCATACGAGACGTGCACGTTTTGACACTCATTCGATTCGATGAGAATCTTCCTCTTTCGGACAAAGCTCATGACAGCCTGAAGTCATTTTGTCGATAAACTGATCGCTTGCTGGTAGATACTCTCAGAGAATGATCACTATTTTCTACAAGTAACTCAACAAAGCCAATAAGACGACCGCACTGCGAAAAGTAATCGTAACGAGACGTTGTCTAGACATCACTCACACAACAACATAACACCCGCCGAGAAAACCGTTCTCAGAGCGTCTTGTTGATTGAAAATTAGATCAATTCAATTTCTTTGCGGTAACCAAATTCGATCCAGAGCTTATACCAATCGATATCAATCGATGCCAATTTCATGATGTCAATAGATGAGGACAAATTTGTGACCATCGATTGGTCATCGATTTGACCGATACCAATTGAGTAATTTTAATAATAATATTAAATAATAAGCTTAATTTTATCAATTGATATCGATTTATCGATTGCATTTCCGATCATCGATTGCACACGCCGGGTTAAATTATAGTAAGCTTAATTTCGTATACTGACTAAGTCTTAAAGGGGCAGTGTCAAGCCATATATGACCGCGCAAGCCTGGGTACGAAGAAGCGAGAAATAATAAAAGTCCACCGTGGACCTTTGGTACATGTAGTAGAGTGCTATTAAACTAAAACTTATGAGCTTTATAATTATGCTGTACGTGTAGCTATCTCCTGAATATAAACGAGACACCTATGATCTCTTCCCCTACCTCAGTGTCGGTCAGTGATGGTTTTCATTATCTGAGGCTATACATTGAATTTTGAGCTCAAATAGCAAATTAATATGGTGACACATTTCAATACGCAAATTGCAGGTCTATAATTTCTGAATCAGTGAATCTACTGCAACTGGCGTTATACCAATGTATTTATGATGATAAATGTCTCACCTGTATCGGTCTAAGATGGTCTCGTTCAATGATTTCCAACGATCTTTCTAATTCTTGTTTCACACGTGCTTCTGCTGCGGCAGCCATCTTGAACACACAGGAAGCCCGTCTCTCTTGATTATCTCTTCCCTGTACGGGAGGTGTAGGGAGAAATTTAACAGCACTGAAGATATCAAGAAATGGAGAAGCGTTTTATATGGCTGTTATTTGCTTTGTTTATTGAGGTCTTGTTTTTCATCGCCGTTTTTAATTCCTCCCGTTACTTTAAGAACTTCGTATATTCGATGGTTCTTCACAAGAAGCATGTTGTACTTGTAGTTGGTGTAATCAGTGCTCCTTCGCTAGTACAACGACGCCAAGCAATACGTAATACTTGGTTCAAGTTCTGTCACAAGCGACGCGATGTCGTCTGTAAGTTCTTTCTTGACAGTTTAAATGACATGGATCCTGGCATGAATCAGGTTATCGTCAAAGAGAAGACCATGCATGGGGATATCGAGTTTATGCACGTACCTCGAGGTGTTAACTTTGGACGAAGAATTTTGTGGCTTCTTGAATGGGCAACTAAGAATTACGTGTTCGACTTTGTGTTGAGAGTAGACGATGATGTGTTTGTGTGCTTACAGAGACTACTGTTTGAGCTACCGCATCGACAAGAAAGAAGGTAACCTTTGTAGTTGCAATTATATCATTATGGCTTTACTGATATCGCCTAGAATCAATGACCCGGCATGACTTTTCAAGCTTTGTTACTCGGGTTTACTGAGTTAACTACTTTTAAGATACTGCCGCGGTTTCCCGCGCTAATTGAAAAGGCTCTTGGGTCAGTCTGTATATGATTAGATAAACGTAACGTTTTAGAACGTGAAGAATAATTCATTTAGTTGTAAATATACTAAGGCAAACGACTATAACTGTCCCGCAGTCGATATATGAATATTAATAGACCTAGACGCTCTATTAGCGTGAACTCGGGCTTCTTTAAAAAAAACATGGCCAGTTATTGGTGACAACTAGAAACTCTTCAAATTTTGAACTGACTTACAGGTCTGATTTCTGGGCATTAGTTCAATTTGTTTTTCATAGAAATAAAAAATGCGCGTGTTTAACGTCATTTCACTTCCACAAAAATGAGTGAAATTTGACTTCGAATTTCTTCCAAAATAAGTTACATCATTGTGAAACAAAACACCACTTTCTCAGCAAACGTCAATCTCTCTTTTTGACATATTCGTGAAATTTTCTCTCTCTCTTCCTTAAATCTTAGAGCAACGGCCATTTCAATTCGACTACTTTAGGATCGCTGTTTTTTTTCGAACGCACGACCGATGTTTTAGAGTCTTTTACCACCCCGACGGACCTACAGGCAAAATGTTGCACCGGTTGCATTCTTTACAAGTCGAAAGTCGCCAAAACTCAGCTTTAGCAGGTGCTAGAATCCACGACACGGATAGACCAGAGACACAATCTCACTTTTGAATCCGCCATTTTGGAAATCTGCCATCTTTGCCCGATTTTTCATCGTGAAATCGCATCTCTCCCCTGATATATAATCTTACTCCAACAAAATCTTGGTAGAAAATGGATGGACCCAGACGTAAAGCATGTGCTCAGAACCTACATGCATCAGTGCACAGTAGGGACGGCGATTTGTGACGGAACGACGAAGAAAAAAATCGGCAAATTATGGCTGGGGCATTCCACAGGAAGCCCGAGTAACTAGCGGACTTCGTCGGTGTCAAGAATGAAACTTTAACAGCGTGTAAAAAAAGGCTCTTAAATTTACTAACGTTTCGGACGTCAGTCTGACTGTGGGACAGCGCGGTAGTGTTGTTTCACACTTCTAATACGAGTGGATAGGTAAAACCAGCTCTTAATTGATGACACAAATCAATATCTCAAAATCAAAAAATGTATGATGCGTTCTCAAGAACTTATTTATTATAAAACACAAACTATGGTCGTTAGCGTGTAGCATTGAATCTTCAAAGAAACAAGACCTTGCAAGCAAGGTACACTCGTGCTCTGTTGCAATTGAGACTGTGTTCATAAAGACTTTGGATACACACGTGCTCTGAGTTTGCAATTGAATCCTGTTGTTCATAAAGACTTTGGATACACACAAGCAATTGAAGAATTATAGGCCGTGAAAAAATCCTGTGGTAGTTCAGGAAATACTGTAAAGCGAGGGAGACTAGAGTTTCTGGGAATTGGTATATGTGTAGTGTAAATTTCGAAGGCCGTGCCCGGAGTTTCCCTAGTCTCCCTCGCACCGTTTTTAGTTCCGTCACGTAACGAGGGATGCGAGGGAGACTAGAGTTTCCTGGGAATTTGTATATGATGAGTTTGATTTTCGCTTCTAGAAAACCTCTCTTTTCTACCTTGTTCTTCAAGTACTTTTGATAGTTATTTGAGGGTTTGAGGCGTATTTAGTGGGTACGTTCGGGTCGGTTGGATTTCGATTTGTTTTCGTCTGAACTCAAAGACGTAGCACAACCACAGTGTTTACATTCGATCTCGTATGTTTCACCTGTTTCAAGTATACTAGCTAGTGGGACACCAAGTGCATGTAACATACGAGATCAAATGTAAATCCTGTGGACATAAGTATGTAGGTGAAACAGAGAGGGAAGGAACATTTGAAGAACGTTGACTCTGTTTCTAGCAAAAATCTACAGTAGGATTGCTAATTGGCCAAGTTATGTTAGTCTTTGAATTATGTCTTTAGTAATGTCATATGTCTTTGTTTTCATAAAACCTCTTCTGTACGCGCAGATAGTCCTAGCGAACGAAATGCGTTCTCGGAACCTTGAACGTACGTTGTTGTGGAGTAGTTGTTAATTCCAACAAATTCACAAACCGGCTGTTAGGATAGGCTTTGTTGGTTCCAAGGGCGCGCGTTTTTCCTCAGTGTATGTCATGTCAGTGTATGTCAATTTATGTCAATGTATGTCAATGTGTGTCAGTGTATGTCAGGGTATGTCAGTGTATGTCAATGTGTGTCAGTGTATGTCAGTGTGTCAGGGTATGTCAATGTGTGTCAATGTATGTCAGTGTGTCAGGGTATGTCAATGTATGTCAGTGTACATGTATGTCAATGTGTGTCAGTGTGTCAGGGTATGTCAATGTGTGTCAATGTATGTCAGTGTGTCAGGGTATGTCAATGTGTGTCAATGTATGTCAGTGTACATGTATGTCAATGTGCATGTCAATGTGTGTCAGTGTATGTCAATGTGTGTCAGTGTATGTCAGGGTATGTCAATGTGTGTCAGTGTGTGTCAGTGTATGTCAATGTGTGTCAGGGTATGTCAATGTGTGTCAGTATATGTCAGGGTATGTCAATGTGTGTCAGTGTATGTCAGGGTATGTCAATGTGTGTCAGTGTATGTCAGGGTATGTCAATGTGTGTCAGTGTATGTCAGGGTATGTCAATGTGTGTCATTGTATAATATGTCAGGGTATGTCAATGTGTGTCAGTGTGGATAGAACGCAAAACGAAATAAGAGATTTAGCAAAAACAACGTGACGTGAAGAGGATAGCCCGGCTGATTTCCAGACAGAGTTTATGTGTCATAAGCTCGTCATCTCGCTTGCACACGATCCATCTGAAATTAATGAAGAGCTTTATTTACTTTGTCGTCGTCGTCATAGAACTGCCGTCCCGATAAAGTTTTAAGCGCGAAACGATCTCTTCATCTTGTCGTCGCATTGTATGTATTGTCATTGTCATTCTATGTTTTGTGCGCAATATAAATTATTAAATAATAATAATAATAATAATAATAATAATAATAATAATAATAATAATAATAATTGCTCATTATTATTATTATTATTATTATTATTATTATTATTATTATTATTATTATTATTATTATTATTATTATTATTATTATTATTATTATTATTATTATTATTATTATTATTATTATTATTATTATTATTATTATTATTATTATTATTATTATTATTATTATTATTATTATTATTATTATTATTATTATTATTGTACTAAATGACTTTATTTCGTCTTGACGGGTGACTTCAATATTGCATGTAATAATTGTGGTGTTGATGATGTACAGGTTGTACTGGGGGCACGTCCACTGTACCAAAGACCAAGTCCGTGTTGATGAGGAATTTCTACTGCTGTCATCTGATCTTGTGGACGAGTTTCTTAAGGTCAGAGAGTCGTTGCTGTGCAACCCTTTTGGAGACATTTCTGTGGCATTGTGGGTAAACAATGTACGAGATGTGACGTATTTCCACGATCAAAGAGTTTACCACGAGGCCAACTCTGCGCATCACGAACTCTTTGCAGAAACCTCTTTGTGTCATAAATACCTGGCTCTCAACAGTGCATACAAAACCGAGAGCCTTCGCTACTGGATAAACGTACAACACGAAACCACAAACAACTTTGACATCGTTCACGTTAAACCCTTTGTGAAAGTTTGCAATCAGTCGAGATATCTAAAATGGAGGGAGTTTGCTCTGGGTCACCGATTTGAACCAGTTCGCTGTGTTCGCAAACCAACATGGAATTTACTAGGACATATCTATTTAGGACGAAAGGGAGAAGAAGCTAAGAAGAACCGCAAAATGAAGATGATATATCAGCAACAAAGAACAAGCCCTACGCCCCATTGAGTTCGTTATCTAACAGCAAGCAATGTTATCTCTACGACTTTAATATATTTGCAACTTAGTACTTTTTGAGAACATGTGTGAGCAAAACAGTCGGAGGACGACCGCAAGATCAACCTTCTACTGATCGAGAAAGCTGGTAAATTTCACTACACCTGGGTAAATACCGGCTGCTCTACGATCAGAGCATGCACCACGCAAGCACGTCTGTGAGAGATGCCTCCACGGCTACTCCAGGGAAGACCTCCTGTAGTCTCACAAGCCATGCAGAGTGCCACTGTATAGGACAAACGGCGCGCGCGCGGTCCGGGTGGAGATGCCAAATGTGTGAGAACACAAGCTCACATTCCAGAACCACCATAAGCAGCTTCCAGCTCCGTTCGTCATCTACGCTGACTTTGAGGCGCTCACCAGCAAAATAACGGGATCCGAGCTCAACTCCACCAAAAGCAACACTCAGAAGACGAAGCAGCATGAGGCCTGCGGCTACAGCTATGTGGTGGAATGCTGCGATGGTCAGACAGGGCCCCCGTGGTATACCGAGATCCAAACACAGCTGCAGAACATTTCCTAGTGGTCATTCCGGAGGAAGAGCGCAAGGTCAAGGCAGTGCTGGCTAACCCTAAGTGATAGCCAGCCTAGCCATCGCACGAACTAACATATTTGATGACGATCTGACGGCGGTCCAAGTTCATAAAAGCCGATTGGTACTCAACCGCCAGATCTACGTGGGGATGAGCGTCCTCGACCTCTCTAAACACCCCATGCTAGATATGGAGAGCTCTGTCAGCTTCTCTATACCGACACAAACAGCCTCCTTCTCGAGATCGACACTCAGTACTGAGGACGCATATAAGGACATGGCCGAGGACCAGGACCAATTTTAATGTGGTTTCAATAAATCTGGGCACTAGTAATTAGTTGCCAGTGTTTATTGGGGCCTGATTATATGAAGCGGGCTGGCCCGGTTTGCCGAGATCAATCTCAGTTCTGACTACATGGGACGGGCCAGCCCGGTCAAAGTCAGTTCGCGCGAAAGTTTGGCGCGAAATTTGCTTTTGTTTATAAAAAAATGGCGGCTGGTCATTAATTTGAGAGTCCCGCGTAAATTTGTTTCTGTATTATTACTTCAGTTTGGAATATTTTTTTCTTTACTTTTTCAGCTTCATGGACTATTACATCTATATATAGCTAATTGCATAATCGTTGTCGGGTTGAAAATCATAAATCATAGAAGCTGAGACCGCAAGGATGGATGGGAAATCAGTTCATGAGCTACATTACATACAGATATATTCAATGTTCTCGTAGTTTTGAAGGTATATGAGCTATTTAACTAAGATCCTACAAGTCTGGATAAAAAGGTCGATGATTTGACGGTGTTATTTGAGAGTTTTAATTTCCCAGAATTCCTTTTGGTCATAGCTTTCATGATTTTCAACCTGACAACGATTATGCAATTAGCTATATGCTTCGTAGGAAGCAAACAATTGATAACTGATTTTAGCTTCTTCAGCAACAACAAGAAATTAAACAGAATGGTGAGGAAGGGAAAATCCAACGAATCAGTGTGATCCATAACTCGTAGCGTTAACATTTTCCACATTTTTCACATTATCCTCCACACTTTCCGCCATTTTGAATGCTGGAAAAGCAACTGTTCATGCGTGCTAGGCAAAACTGTTGACTTTTCCGGCTCACGACTGGCGGTTGACGCGATTATATGGATAATTTTCAGCCCGTTTACTGAGCCGAGATCCTGGCAGCGACTGGAGTTGAATGAAGAAGTTATTTTTATAAATATTGTTCATAATTTCACAAATGAATAATATAGAGCCATTCGTAAATAAACTTCTTCATATAACTTTTTTGTTTGAAAATCTTTTGTCTTTACACTTTGCTTATTGAAAGAACTGAGACGCCCCTCAAATCGTATCGTTTTAGATTTTAGATTTTTGGAAGATAAGTATTAGAAATATTAATCAAAAATATTGACAGATTCCTGTTACGTCATAATGACGTCACCAATATTTTAAAATATCTCTAATAAAGATCATGGACCAAAATTTTCAGCTTCGTCAGGACTGAGTCCATTAGTAGGAGCGTCCATCTAATATAGGTATGTGTCACAGCGTATTAGATGATAAATCTATTTTTAGATCAGTAGTTCGCGCGAAAAAAACACGACCAATCAGAGCAGGGATAATTTAGCCAATCACAACTCACTAAATCAGTCGCACAAGACAGGCAGACAAGACAGAGAAGCGAGCTTTTCATTCAAACCTTTCGAGTTCAAATTTGAGTGAAGAGAGCGATTATACAAGTAAAGAACAGAGTAGTCCACCTGAAAGTAAGCCTGATGAATCGGTAAAGCGAGTAACTTCTACATGGTGCAAGGAAAGGGAATACACAACTGTCACAAGCGACTCCAGCGTCGAAGACGGCAAATCTCTCAGCTCGGCTTTTCGAGAGAGTCTGAGGCGTAAACTTTCACGAAAACAGTACAAAATTTGACCTACACAGAGCAGTTAAAGCCTCTTCTTTCATTGATCTTATTTGATCTTATTAGATTATTATTAATTTTTATTTTATTTTATTTTATGATTGTATATAGAAGATGAATACATATAAATAGTTTAGCTTAATTAGGATTACTTTTTAATTATTTAGTTAGATATTGTAAAGCGCTATTGGACTTTTAGGAAATAGCGCTATATAAATAAATTATTATTATTATTATTATTTGAAAGGTACAACGGCGAAAATAAGTTAGCCAGACAAATGTACAAAGGCTGAGGAAATCGAGACTCGCGATCCTACGTCTCTTGAGTTTTGTTGTTTTGGATGCAAGCTGATCAAGATTCAAGATCAGACTGCAAAGTCAACAGAGAAACGTTTGCAAAATATATGTTAGATGCTTCACAGGCAGGTACACTGGCAAGTTTTCAGCCGATCGGAAGGCTTCTTCATGCAGTTCTTGTGGTCCTTGTGGGCCAAATTTGAATTTGTAAACCCACGTAAAATAAAGTTTGTAAGTAATTGTATGTAAGTCTTATTATGTATAACCGAGAGATTATCGAGGGGGAAATATTTCAACCAGGAAATCGTACATACGGAATTATTAGAGTGTGTCACTGTGATACACGAACTCGTTTACCTGACATAATTCACATGCACCATCAAATAAGATCGATGAAAGAAGAGGCATCAAAGGAGATTTCAGCTGAGCTAGTCATTTCCGACTGAATCAGAGCTCTGTGTAGGTCAAATTGTGTATGTTTTCGTGAACGTTTACGCCTCAGATTCTCTCGAAAAGCCGAGCTGAGAGATTTGCCGTCTTCGGCGCTGGAGTCGCTTGTGACAGTTGTGTATTCCCTTTCCTTGCACCATGCAGAAGCTACTCGCTTTACCGATTCATCAGGCTTACTTTCAGATGGACTACTGTGTTTTTTACTTTGAACTCGAAAGGTTTGAATGAAAAGCTATAGCTTCTCTATCTTTTCTGCCTGTCTTGTGCGACTGATGTAGAGAGTCGTGATTGGCTAAATTATTCCTGCTCTGATTGGTCGAGGTGTTTTTTTCCCCGCGCGAACTACTGATCTAAAAATAGAATTATTGCATGTAATACGCTGTGACATGCACATACCCTGGGAGATGGACGCTCCTACTAATGGGCTCCTGGCTTCGTCCAATACAACCATCTATTATTAACCATAAACAGGAGCCCATTACTAGGAGCCTTCCTCTAGTAATAGGTTCATACGACATCATTTGCACAAATTGGGCTATTTTTAGATATGCAAATTTCCGAAGAATTTCAAATTGAAAAATAAAATGGCGGCCAAACGGAAGACGCGAGGACTTGATCCAAAATATTAATATTCTTATTCCATGGAAGTCCAAGTCTATTTTCCCCTTGCACAAGAACGAGACTAACTGTGTACAATGAATGTATCGCATGTATCAATAAACTGACATACTGCCAGAGCGCTTAGTGGCGACTTTTAGTATGGCCACTAACGATGTCGCGAAATTCTTCTACGTTCTTATACCTATCGCTTCATATGTTTATTCTTGTTTTATCAACTTTCTTCTGTTGGTTTTTGATTCATGATTTAGAATGAAGCGTTTTCTAACAGTGATTTCGACTCTGATGAAGCAAAATCCATCACCTTCATCATCACTGATATAGTTTTGGATAGCGACGCCAACACAACCAACCACACAAATGTGCACTTTGCTAAAGAACTTCTTCGCCGAAAGATTGTCGAAAAACAACTGAAACTTTCATCCGACGAACCGTGCCTGAAAGAGCGGCAACGAACACTATATACAAGAGGCCGTTATCACTGAGTGTATGCGAAGTTCTTTCACCAAAGGCGTCTTCAGTTCAAAGAAGGCAAGAAAGCCGGCACTCCAAGATCAGCCGCTGAATAAAAATGCGATCAAATCTTCATCCAGGCCACAGAAAAAGAAGCTCCCCTGTACCTCACTTCGCTGTTTTAGAAGGAACTTTGTGTCAATGTCGAGAATTTTCGACAAAATCCTACTTCAAAGTTCGTGATTCATTTTGCTGCGTTTCAGACAACAAATGCTAATTAGCAAAACACACCGGCGTTTGGAATATTCATTAGCTTGGTTCTCACTGCTAGTCCTGCACAAGTTTAAGTTTAATAGGTTCTTCGTAAGAGATTATCCATGATACCAGATCGTGGAATTCCTTCTCAGAAAGAGCAGAAGATGTTCGTTTTTGTGGCCGGGTTTTGAACTGGCCTTTGAACTAGCTTTGTTTTTAGAAGTTCTCGCACTTGAAGTTTTGATATAAATAATAATACCTGGAGTTAGTTTTTCTGTTTTGTTTTTAATGTTTTCAATCATTGTTCTTCCTCGCTTGATGAAGTACTGAAGTCAGACGACGAAACTGATCTGAAATTTCACTAGATTCTGATTCTTCACTAGAATCACTGGAACTACACGGTACGCTTTCGGCCGACATTGAAAGCAAAGCATGTAATATTGAATCTGACGTCAAATTCCTATTGTGTAAGACGAGACATGATTGGTTAATCGCGCGGAATTTATAATGAGTGTTCTATTTTTAGCTCAATTTGTGCAAATGATGTCGTACAAACCTATTATAGGAGAGGAAGGCTCCTAGTAATGGGCTCCTGCCATAAATGATCACGAGAACGTCATTTCATCGATTTTCATTGCTCCGTAAAGCTTTAATGCTATTTAGGTGACGTCATTTTTATGACGTCATTATAAAATTAATATCCTTTAGAATCCCATAGCTCATATGAAACTCGCGCGCTGATTGGCTATCGAAGCGTGGGTATTCGTATAGGTAATAGCATGGTTTGTAGTGATATTTGGAAATTTGTGACAATTTTGAAATATCACGAGTGGTATTTATCCCACATATCACGTACAAAACATGCTATTAAATGTTTATAACATGACCTAAGAAAATACTGCAATTTCGATCAATTGTTTGTAGTTTTACCATGAACTAATGGAAAATGCTCTCAAGTAAATTATTTTCATAGAAAAACGTTCATGAATTAGATAACAAATGAAGAAAACAGAAACAAGAGGTTTCTAAAGCTTTATTTTTACCTTTTTCAGCAATAATTCTTTCACTTCTCAATCTAAAACAGGAAAACCTTTAGCACGATCAACAGTCCATCGTTTCTCGCTGGTTTTTGCAGTCTCAGCCAAAGAAAACCTTCCTGATTTGTCGACAATATATCCATGTTGATGTACTTTTTCAATTTGTTGTTCTTGAGATTTGTTTCTTGGTATATTTCAGCTCATTTTTAGCGAGAAAAACTCTGTCGGGTTTATCCGCCATCTTGGATTTGAATGTCATGCTTGGTGCTCAAACAATGGTTACCATGGTGATTTTGAAATACCACTCCTGAGAGCTTGAAATACCACTATTACGCTGAAATACTACTCCTCTCAGCCAATCGAATTGCAGGATTTTCTTAGGTCATGTTATAAACCTATAGAATCCCATAGCTCATATGAAACTTGCGCGCTGATTGGCTGAGAAGCAAACCGGATGAGAGGGAATTCAGCGTGGAATTCAACCAACACTTTGAAAAGCTGAATTCAACGATATATAGGGATCCCAGCTCTGAATTTTGTATTCAAGTTCGATTTTCGTCTTTCTTTCTCACCAAGAGAACAAATAAACATTGAGATTGCTTACAAAAGGAACAAACAAAAACATTTACAGACAGAAATAATGAATTTTTGTTTTGCAAATGAGATTAAAATCAAGACATTTGAAAAGCTGAATTCAATGAAAAAACAGGAAGCCCGCACTTTTGATGTTGTTGGCTTTTCGCAAAACAACAACATTGAAAACAAAACAAGGATCGTAATACGTATACCTTGCAAGCTTAAATTAATACTCTTCTGAATGAATGATACTCCAGATCGATGCACTGATAATTATTGAAATTTCTCAGCGAGATAAGAATTTATTTATTTACAAAACTTTCACCTAAGTTTGAGAAAGAGACCACGAAGTACAACTGTCATAATGGCAGTCACTGCCGCAAGCTTAAATCAAACCGGCTCCAGCAACAACTACAATCTAATAGAAGCCAATAGATAAACAACAACAACAGTCGAATTTAATACAGAATTTACACCTAGCAAAATCTGTACCTGTAATATGGCCAAAATAATACAAAACTGCAAATTATCCAGTTGGCTTTGCTTGTCGCTCGGCTACCGGCTTTGACTTGCATGTTCAGTTGTTGTAGTTGTACATGTATACTGGATGTAGCTTCACAATTACTGAATCAGAGCGATCTCCTCTGGCTCTGTTTATCGATAAATATGTCTTTGTCTGAAATCTTTTGCCTGAGAATCATTAGCATTCAAGGAACGTAGTCAAATCCATCAATGTCGACTTCCTGTGAAAAGTTGAAGTTCAGCTTCTCATGCAAAGGGCAGCTCTCTGATCGGATTGAAAGACAACAAGAACTGAACGTCAGTTGAGAAAATTTGAACGATTTATTAAAGTTTTATGAGGATATAGAATAAGGCCGTAGTTTTATATCTTTCCGATTAACTTCCTTGTTAAACAGAAAAGTATCAGAAAAGTATAAGTTACTTACAAGTTTGTCCACAGGTAGCCCAAGCTCTACTCATGACAGCGTTGCCTATCAGTTTTATTGAAAAACCTAAAAACACAATTTCTCTGAAAATTCTGAATAAAGTTTACTAAAACAAACACAGTGTGTTTTACTATACATTCTTCACATCTGGAGTGAATTTCAGCTCATTTTAATTATTTTTGGTATTTGTTTTCCTCTTATATGTATACTGTGATAAGGTAGGAATCAAAGCATGAAAAAACGAATTCAAACGGCCACAAATTCAAGCGTTTATTTCTCCAAAAAAAGTTGACATCTAAAATTGAAACTCATCACAGCTTGAATAGATAATATATACATCTGAATATCCCACAAACATAATCCTACCTCTTTCCACGAATTTAGAAATGATCTCCAAACACGAAAATCCACAGTTGAAAATCATCAAAACAGGCGTGACCTAAAAAAGTCGGGGACAGAAACGGTAAAAAACTGGGAATGAGTGACAAAATACACCTCACCGGGCGTAGGGAAAGGGTAAAATGTAGTGTCGAACGCGTTCATCACCCCCTACCCGCTAAGGCGAAACCTTGACGTGTCATTGTCTTTCACGGCCAAGGTGATTCCCTTGAAAAAGAAGCAAATCCTAGAATTTTCTATAACTTGGCATGGTGATACATTACGGTATGGAGTTTCAAAAAATGCAATAAAAAGAGGGGGTCACCGTGCTCATTTTTGCGCTACACTGCTTTGAAATTATGGTATTTTATGTATTTCAGTCGAGTCTCGCGTGACATCGGGATCGGGTAAATAATTTTCCACAACTTAAAAGACAAACTATTAATAATGAAATAATGTGTTTGCTATAGCTTTTGTATCTCTAGCCTACAGTCTGATAGTAAGAAAATGCTCGAATTTTGCATAGTTGTCGAAAAATAGAACAAAAAACACAGATGTTCGAAGCACGGAGAGGGTCTTAAAATCGATACTCCGTATGCATTCATTCAATTTTTTTTATGTTTGAAATCCTAACTTTTTAAAATACTTTGCTATATACTAGAGAACTATAGTGTAATGAAAGTTATTGAATAAAAAATGGGGGTCACCGTGCTCGTTTTCGATTTATTTTGAGAAAACTTCAGTTACACTTGAAATATTGAACGATTTCCAATGGTCTCCAATGTGCGCGAGCTAGACTTCGTCGCTCGCTCATTCTCGCGACTTCGTTGCTCGCTATCAGAATAAGGCCCTGTTTACAAGGAGGGAGGGTAACCCTAGTTACCCTAGCTCTCGTACGTTTCTTGTATTTTTCGCGTACGTGTTTACAAGGCTGGTAGGGTTACCCTAGTGCTAGGGTAACCCTAGTACTTGGATAGGGTTACCCTACCACTAGGGTTATCTTTTTCCCTTGTAAACGGTTTTGCCGAGATAACTCGCCTACCCGGGACAACTTTTTACTAGTTTCCAGGCCTTTTCAATCGACGAGTACAATTTGGCGGTTGATCAAGACAGTGGCGAGAAGCGTTTAGAAAAGCGAAAAGTAGGGCCAGTGACAGCTAAAAACAAAAGGAAAAGTAGCCCGAAAAGATAAAAAGACGTGGAGCGACATTTTTCATAAGACATTGTGTGTATTATACAAGAATATAAGTCGTCGTACGACTTTAAAAGCCTCGACTTTTTTCATTTCCGCCATTTTGTTTGTTATGACGAAGGGCCTGACGAAGCCTTGCGCGGTTACCAAGCAATTGAATTGACTCGATGAGAAGGGTAACCCTAGTCTAAGAAATTTCGCTTGTAAACCCGGGCTATCTTTGACCCTAATACTAGGGTAACCCTACTGCTAGGGTAGTAGTATACAGAATAGCGGTTCTACGTCCGGCGGATCACGGCGGATCGAGGATCGGCCGTAGAAGTGACGTCAGAGCCCAAAGCGTGATGTCATAGAACGTAAGAACCAATCAGCAGCCGTTTCGGTAACAATAAGAACTCCCGGGAGCGATCTCCGAGAGGTCACGTCTATTTTTAGAACAACCGTTTCGGTTTTTCGCTGATGTTTCTTATTAATTTCCCCAGGTTTTTTGTTTTAGTTCGTGACACAAACAAATGACGTCAGCACACATAAACAATAGGGGGATTAACACCGGCCTGAACTTGCCCAAGGAACAACAACAACAGCGATGTTTTTCAAATATCTTTTTATTAAGAAAACTCACATTAAAATTTTCTAAGTGAAAGTTTCCATTCAAACTTATTTCTATTATAAACTAACTGAGTAATTATAAACACAGTGTTTTCATTGTCAGTCAATTGAAACACCCGTCACTTCAAACAATGGAACTGTAAAAAAGAACTGTTTTTGCATACCGTAAAGTTTAAAGTTTATAGTTTTGTTTTTTTCAGGCTCGGCTCGGCTCGGCTCGGCTCTTTGGCTATTGAACACTTAGTTGATTTCTCCACCTCCTCATTCACTCCTCCTTCCCATTCACTCCTCCTCATTCACTCCCATCGATCCTACATTGACCCCACATCGACCCCACATCGACCCCACATCGACCCCACATCGACCCCACATCGACCCCACATCGACCCCACATCGACCCCACATCGACCCCACATCGACCCCACATCGACCCCACATCGACCCCACATCGACCCCACATCGACCCCACATCGACCCCACATCGACCCCACATCGACCCCACATCGACCCCACATCGACCCCACATCGACCCCACATCGACCCCACATCGACCCCACATCGACCCCACATCGACCTCACATCGACCCCACATCGACCTCACATCGACCCCACATCGACCTCACATCGACCCTACATCGACCCTACATCGACCCCACATCGACCCTACATCGACCCTACATCGATCCCACATCGACCCGACATCGACCCTACATCGACCCTACATCGACCCTACATCGACCCTACATCGACCCCACATCGACTCCACATCGACCCTACATCGACCCCACACGTCGCTGGAAAAAAAAACTATAAATGATTTGAAACACTATATTCTGGACCATTTATGATTGAACATTCAAAGTGTCAACATGCCCTATAAGCACAAAAGAGACTGTCCTGTCTGTAACAAGCCCGATCTTCGGTATATCAGTGATCATTTACGTCAAGTACATAACTTACACGGCGATGAAAGGAAAAAGTGGTTAGAAAGGGCGCGGTTCTCAACACCGCATAATCACAACTCAAGCTTACTACCTGCACAACCGACACGAATTCTAAAAGAAATCAGATGCATTCGAAAGATTAAAACAAGTTCTGTGCTAAAATCTACAAAAACACCAAAAGTAACAGTGTCTTTGACCACCAAGCCCTATCCGGAATTCAATTTCCGCCATAGATTTTCGTTATTGGTCGTGGGTCCCAGTCAAAGTGGAAAAACGTATTTCGTGCAGCAAATCTTGGAAAATAATCGTATCGCGTATGAGGAGCAGAGAAGTATTCGCATTATTTGGTGCTACAATCAATGGCAAGATGGTTACGGCGTCTTGAAGAAATCCCTTGGGAAAAACATCCGGTTTGAGAGAGGTTTGCCCGAGCTGTCTGAGGATCTGAGTAAGATTAATACCAAGTACAACAACATAATCATACTGGATGATCTGATGGTCGAAGCGATAGACAGTCCTGTGGTAGCTCGATTATTTACCCAGGGTCGTCATAGAAACGCTAGTGTTATCCTTTTGCTTCAGAACATGTTTCCTAAGGGGAAATTTAATACAGACATTAGCCGAAATGCCCAATATCTTGCACTCTTCCGAAGCCCTAGTGACAGGAAACAAATTGGAATCGTCGGAGAGCGAATATTTGATAAGAATAGAGACCAATTTATGACCGCCTACCACAGGGAGACCGCTAAGCCGTTTGGATACTTATTGGTGGATAACAAACCTGACACACCAGCCGATAAGCAAGTTCTTGGAGACATATTTGGCGGTTGTCACGTTTATCTCTTCGCCACCAAAACTAGAGTGAACAGTAGTGAGCCCGCACCGGTCTCTGACATTGAAACCAGGCCTGGAAGAAAACAATCGGCTAAACTTGCACATCGGTATATCACCTGGTCGGATGCAATTATTCCCGTTTGGCAAAACTTCACCTCGGGAGCACAGGTGGTCCGTAACATTCCCGAAGGATATAATATCATAGAAATGTATAAGACATCGCGCAATAGTTCTGAACCTAACCGTCCGGGTGTCTTCATCGATGGAGAAAATTATTGCCCTGTCAAAATAAGGCACCAATCTACAGGTCACATGAAGTGGGTTCGTTTACACGAGAACGAGCCCACTGTCAGAGCCTTTGTTGAAGAGACCGATAAAGACTTACGAGGGAACCTCACCCCAACTGTCTGACATTAAAAAACAATCCAATATAGATATAGATTTATAGACTCATTGTACTTCATGACACTCGTTGGAAATGTATTTGTAATTAGAATGAGTTGATCAATAAAGTGTTTAATGAACTGGTTTGGGTTTACTTTGGGTTGTAAAAACTAACTGTAAAAACAGTCTTCATATTGAGTATATTGTTTCTAACAGTTTGTTATAAGGGTAATAAGTTATAGGAGTATTTGAAATCGTTCATGTTGTTTATAATAATTTGCATGACTGGCTGGCTTTATCGTTCGCTTTAATACGGTATGCAAAAACAGTTCTTTTTTATAGTTCTATTGTTTGAAGTGACGGGTGTTTCAATTGACTGACAATGAAAACACTGTGTTTATAATTACTCAGTTAGTTTATAATAGAAATAAGTTTGAATGAAAACTTTCACTTAGAAAATTTTAATGTGAGTTTTCTTAATAAAAAGATATTTGAAAAACATCGCTGTTGTTGTTGTTCCTTGGGCAAGTTCAGGCCGGTGTTAATCCCCCTATTGTTTATGTGTGCTGACGTCATTTGTTTGTGTCACGAACTGAAAAAAAAAAACTGGGGAAATTAATAAGAAACATCAGCGAAAAACCGAAACGGTTGTTCTAAAAATAGACGTGACCTCTCGGAGATCGCTCCCGGGAGTTCTTATTGTTACCGAAACGACTGCTGATTGGTTCTTACGTTCTATGACATCACGCTTTGGGCTCTGACGTCACTTCTACGGCCGATCCTCGATCCGCCGTGATCCGCCGTGATCCGCCGGACGTAGAACCGCTATTCTGTATACTACTTAGGGTTACCCTCCCTCCTTGTAAACAGGGCCTAAAAAGCGTGGTCGACTTGTGGCAAGTCTATGCGCGAGCTTGCGCGAGCTTGCGCGAGCTTGCGCGAGCTTCAGAATCGTGCGCAGTAGACCATGACCTAGAGCCAAATATTTTCCCGTCCGGCCCTCCCACTCATTCAATAAGTACATAATATCATCTAAAATTTCTAAAGGTATTGGAATAATTAGTAAACTTAGATTCTATCTTCCAAAATGTTATCTGAAATCTCTATATTCATATCTTCACTATGGAAATATAATTTGGGCTAGTACTTATCAAACTACCTTCAAAAGATTGTAAATACTACAAAAACGGGCAGTATATAAGAATCATCACCAAATCACCATATCTATCTCACACAGATCCACTATTTAAAGATGAAGGTCTACTTACTATTGAAAACATCAACACACTATAAATTGCTGTTTTCATGTACAAGTTTCACACCAATGACTTACCAGAAACATTCAATAATAGATTTGTAATCAATAAACAAATTCATCATCATAACACAAGGCAATCACATAATTATCATAAAGTATCTAAAAAAAGTAGGCTTGGACAATTCTCCATTACACGGATTTACTGGACCAAGAGTTTGGAGCAGTTTCAGTGATCTATATGTAGCAGGGAAGTGCAAATCCTTAAAAAACTTTCAAAAACGTACAAGTACAACAAATTAAATATTAATATCAAAATAAGATAGCATTAAATTGATTATACAATGTTAATAAGACATTGATTATAGATAGATAGATTATATTACTTAGAAATTAAAAACGTTTATTGTAATTATTAGTAGTATTTCAATAATAATTAATGATTACTGTATTATATTATTATCATTGTGATTAATTTTATATCAATTATTGCCACCAGTGCTGACAAAAAATTATACTTTCATAATTAATTTTATTTTTATTTTTTACAAAAAAATTTAAGGGGTCTACAATTTACAAGCGATAAAAAGCTTCTGAGTAGACTCCTCATCAACAAAGAATATGTAATTAAATAGGAAATGTAATATTGAATGATGATGAAATAAATTGAATTGAAAAAAAATTGAATTGGTTTATGAAAACCACTCTAATATAATTAGTAGAGTGGTTTTCATTAACCCGTGAAAGAAAGTGTACTGTACAGGACCCGAAATGATCCCTGGCTCCGAAATGATCCCTGGACCCGAAATGATCCCCAAAGTGTCTAGATTGGCTCCGAAATGATCCCCGACCCGAAATGATTCCCAGACTGGCTCTGAAATGATCCCCAGTGAAATTCGGGAATGGTCCTAATCAGTCCGGCCGTTCCTTTCCTATTCTCTTTTTCTTTCTTCCTCAATAATAATAATAATAATATAATAATAATAATAATAATAATAATAATAATAATAATAATAATAATAATAATAATAATAATAATAATAATAATAATAATAATAATAATAATTAAGAGATAGAAAATAATAATAATAATAATAATAATAATAACGATAACAATAATAATCACCATCATCATCATCATCATCATCATCATCATCATAATAATAATAATAACGATAATAATAATAATAATCATCATCATCATCATAATAATAACGATAACAATAATCATCATCATCATCATCATCATCATCATCATAATAATAATAATAACAATAATAATTATCATCATCATCATCATCATCATAACGATAACAATCATCATCATCATCATCATCATAATAATAATAATAACGATAACAATAATAATAATCATTTTAGTAATAATAATAATAATAATAACAATAATCATCAATATCATCATCATCATCATCATAGTAATAATAATAATAATAATAACTCACAATAGATTTTCAGTGAGGTATGTTAGGTATTACTTACATATTTTCTTTCTTCCTTTCTTTCTCTCTTTCTTTCTTTCTTTCTCTCTTTCTTTCTTAGTTTCTTTCTTTTTTTCTTTCTCTCTTTCTCTAATTCCTTCCTTCTTTGCCACTACGCTGTTATGCTAGTTTCGTCTAGACTGGACATTTCAGTGTGGCGGAAGACTGCGAAAATGTCAAGTCAAATGATGGTACGATGTTTTGCTTTTCTATCTTTTATACTGGTGTTTTTGTGTCATGTTTCGGAAGCGGGTTCAAATGACAAGAAAGTGCACGTGAAAGTAAGCTGATCGATCAAGTCCAATTTCTCATGCATGGCCAGGCTCTAGGCTACTAATTTAGCCTACTTCAATGCTGAAGATTAAACCGTGCACCATAAATAGTACTGTACTGTACTTTTCTATTTCTATTGTTTAATTAGTGCTATTATCAGCTATTTCAGCTGCAAAAACGTTGCACGGTTTTGGTGTCCGTGTACTCTATTAATTAATACGCTGTGGCTATATGCCCAGCAGCCGGTCGCGGTCTTAAATTGACTAAATGCCCGGCAGTTTGAAAATTTCGCAAAATACTACTGAAACACTCAATGTAACCCGAATGAGAGTATTCTATCTTTGTTTACAAATGTCAAGCGATTTTAGAAACACTGGTGGTTTGTCGTGGACGATTTTCTCGAGCTTGAGTTCTCTATGAAATCGACATGTTCGTGGCATGTTTGATTTCATGAAGTCAGTCGTTGTCTCGAATTATTTGCGTAATTTCAAGACTGCCAGGCATATAGTCTATTTGAGACCCGCTAATTAATACTTTCAGTCAGTACAAATTAAATCCATCTATAAAGACCATCTAATTTTATATTGACCTGAAAGACTAAAAGCCCTTCTGTAAGACAATGACGGTATTGTTGCATGTGACTGCAGAAAGTGATCAAAGCTATCAAGTCATCATACCAGGAGAACCAAATCACAAATCCTAGCATGACTCAAGAAAATACCCTATTTAGTTTTGTTAATTCTAGACACTGTCCTAATTTTAATATCTAACAAGACGCTCAATGAGCGTTCACTCGGGCATTATGAAAAGGAAAATGTCAGTTGCCCGAGGAAGAACCTGAAAATGAATGCCAGTTGGTTGAAGAAAAAGCATATTTATATCTATTTTTTGGTGTGCATAGATAACAAGAACAGTGTCAGTTGCGTGAGGAGGGAGCTGACAGTGACTGACAGTTGCGTGACGAGGGAGACTATATGTCTGCCAGATGAAGGGCTATGTACGATCTCGATTTACGAACATTTACCTTGCTCGCCTTAAATGCTTTGATGTAGTTTTGAAGTAAGATTTTTACGATTCCTTTTCCTTCTGAATTTTTCAAACGTGGAATAAAATAAACATCCATCATGAGTTAGAACTTCGTATTTTTAAACATCCAGTTGATTCAGTATGATGTGACAAAGCTCGACCAATCTGCTGTCTCTGCCTATACATTAAAAAATCTTGTTCGATTTATCTCGAAATCAGAAAGGAATTATCGATTAAAAATCAAAAGCTGCTTCTGTTAGATTTAAGATGTGACCTCAAGTGACCTCAAATACGTTTAAATACGTATGACAGCGTACTTTCAAGAGTCGGAGATCTTTATCTATGAGTCACCGACCGAAATAGTCTCCCTTGTCACTGAGCGTCTTCTTCTGCAATAGATCCCTAAAATCTAAGGACGTTTTGATTTCGATTGTATTTTTGCCGTTCACTGATAACGTCGAGCTAAAGCCGAAGGAGACATGAAGTCTGGCCAAGAAAGATTAGAAAGCACAAACCAATCAGGGAAAGCACCGGAGGTCAAGGGGCCAAAATATAAGTATTTTCTCGTCTAAATCTAAATTTAGATTGAAGCTATTAACGTTTTTACTGATATACTGTAAAGTTCACAGTACTGAAATTGCAAGGAAAGCATGTTCTATCGAGCTCGAGTCATGCAACGACGAGCAACCAAAAACTGTTTCAATCGCACTCCTGTGTGTCGTTTGTTTTTTTCTTATCTGCTGAGTAATCTTGAAACTCGATACGATTAAATACGTC
Organism: Actinostola sp. cb2023; assembly: GCA_033675265.1. Lineage (NCBI taxonomy): Eukaryota > Metazoa > Cnidaria > Anthozoa > Actiniaria > Actinostolidae > Actinostola > Actinostola sp. cb2023. Next base: position 22,271 of record JAUJYZ010000099.1, read on the forward strand.
GCATACTTTCGTCATTCTTTAGCCGAACAAAACTACGACTACTACTACCGAAAAACGCATTTTATAACTCGGGCTTCCTTCGGAAGGGCCCGAGTAATTAGGGACCTGTCATTATTTATCGTCTGGCCGGGGAGGTCGTGTGATTTTCATTGTAGGGGGTACCGTACCGTACTGTACCCCTCTAGGAGCTCGCGATTTCGCCGCTCGTCATATTGTGCCGGCCCCTCAATACATTTCCCCTTGCTACGGGCCTATTGTCTTCCCTTAATGATTTAAAATCCTTTTCGACGCAATTCAAAGTATTTTGGTATCATTAGAGCATTTCCAAATTTCACTACACCGTTATTTTATTATTATTGTTATCGTTATCGTTATTATTATTATTATTATGATGATGATGATGATTATTATTGTTATCGTTATTATTTTTATTATGATGATGATGATGATGATGATTATTGTTATCGTTATTATTATTATTATGATGATGATGATTGTTATCGTTATTATTATTATTATAATCATATTCATTTTGAAATCACTAGTAAATCCTGCAATCTGATTGGCTAAAAATGGTGCGATTAAATCATTAATTGCACTATTTTGGATCATTAATTGCACCAATTTTTTTATTTTTTTTATTTTCGCACAGAAACTCTAATTTTATTAAATTCAAACGATTCTTCATAAAAAGTAATTTGTAATTTAGAATGAAAGAGTTGTATTTTAGGCATCAAAATTATTCTTATTATTGCAACTTACCACCTAAATATAACGAGTGTATTTGAAAAGATTTCAAAATGAATATGATTAATAGGTAATTGAACTTCGTGTCGTGCAATTTTGGTCTGAAATCATACTCGTGATAACAAATTGCACTCCCGCTACGCGGTCGTGCAATTTTGTAATCACTCGTATGATTTCAGACCAAATTGCACTCCACTCAGTTCTATTACCATTACTTATTATTATTATTATTATTATTATTATTATTATTATTATTATTATTATTATTATTATTATTTATTATTATTATTATTATTATTATTATTATTATTATTATTATTATTATTATTATTATTATTATTATTATTATTATTATTATTATTATTATTATTATTGAGGAAGAAAGAAAAAGAGAATAGGAAAGGAACGGCCGGACTGATTAGGACCATTCCCGAATTTCACTGGGGATCATTTCAGAGCCAGTCTGGGGATCATTTCGGGTCCGGGATCATTTCGGAGCCAATCTAGACACTTTGGGGATCATTTCGGGTCCAGGGATCATTTCGGAGCTAGGGATCATTTCGGGTCCTGTACAGATATACACAGCTACCAAATGTTATTTTACCTCACATCGACTGTTTCAAGTTGGACTTAAATACTACTGTGAATAAATCGTCTCCCTTATATTCTTCAGTGTAGTACGTCCTAATATTCAAGACTGGCTTTTGATTAAACGTGATGAAAAGGAAGATGTATATTATCAAGCGAAATAAATTCATGTTTTATCTGCTCGTCAGAAAGCCACGTGTCGCCAATTTGAAGAACAGGAAGCCCAAACACATGTCATTTGCTGAAATGTAGAATGAATGTGCATAATTCAACTCGCAGTACTTCACTTTCTATTAGAAACGACTAGTTTTTTAAATCGATCGATTTTCGTCCAAGTCTCACGTTATGATATTTTGTTTTTAATTATAGTTTGGTCGATTCTGCTAGTTTGATATGCCGCGGTCATTATTCAGCCGTATCAATGAATGGGTTGTTTTTATACCCTAAAAAATGACCTTATATAGTCATTTGTTTGAATCCTTTGTTAATGGAGTACAATAGGTTCAACGATCGTGACAGCCAAGCCGAACATGCAAATTAGCCACTCGGTCTTCCGAGCGGTTGTGTGTGTTCGTGCCAATAGTTTTCGTGGGGGAGGTGATAATAATTTGTACAACACACATTGCAAGGAGTTTGGGCGCGAGCTTTAAAAAGTTTTCAAGAACTTCATCTATCTATTCGTTAGTATGTTAGTTGTAATAAAGATTTGTTGATTAAAAGCCGATTAATGGTTGTAATACACGCGAATCAAACTACAAAGTATAACGTGTTGTTCAATGCCGCTGAATCAAACTAAACACTGCTGAAGAAAGACTTGTTGTTCAGTTCAAAGCCTGTTCAGTAGTTCTAATACTCGACTAGAATCAAACTACAACAAAACTGAACTTGTTGTTCAGTTCCAAGCGGCATGTTCAGTCCGTCAGAGTTCTAACTCGACTAGAATCAAACTACAACAAAGACTTGTTATTCAGTTCAAAGCCTGTTCAGTAGTTCTAATACTCGACTAGAATCAAACTACAACAAAGACTTGTTATTCAGTTCAAAGCCTGTTCAGTAGTTCTAATACTCGAATAGAATCAAACTACAACAAAGACTTGTTATTCAGTTCAAAGCCTGTTCAGTAGTTCTAATACTCGAATAGAATCAAACTACAACAAAGACTTAGCTTGTTGTTCTGTTTTCTAATTCACGGAACTTACGGAACCAACGGAACTGGCCTTCGACAAGCGAGTCCGTAAACAACAAGTGCCGGAATGAACAACTGTGTCAAATCTTTCTACTATGAATTTCGATTGCTTTCAAAAAGAAAATATAGATTATAAGCTTTATTGTCAGGTGTTTTTCAGTTCATTCCACAACTGAAACTGAGTACGGCTTGTTTGATAGAAACTTTTAGCGCGACTCGGCCTTCGACAAGCGAGGCCACAACAAAGTGATACATCAACTGAGTTTATAAACTCTGAAATATTTTTCAAAAAGAAAGCAACAATGCAGCAGTAGCGAGCGCTGATGTGTTCCTCAGCTTCCCGGTTCAAAATTCACTTATATGCTGGGTTAGTAAGCTTTTCGTCTCAGCCGACTAGTTCAAATTTAACTTAGTACGGCTGGGTTAGTAAGATTTTTGTCTCGGTTGGCTGTTTACGAGTTATTGGGGACATATTCCGAACGGCATCCGAACGTCGTTCCGAACGCGAAACTTATGGACCATGAACAGGTCTATTGTTTTCCCCAATGACATTCACTGATACGGCGTAATGATTCTTCCATGATGTAACTGCAGAGATAATGTTTTGTTTTCATTTCGCTAGCTTTTCCCTAGAGTATCTGCTTTAGTCTATATATAGAGCAATCCGTCCAATCAAAAGGACGAAATCCATCACGTGCATGTTCCTTTATACCCGGTAATGCACTGCAGCTCTATATATAAAGTTTCATCCTCAACAGTATTCTTTATATATAAAGGGAAGGTTTCATATATCGGTGTCGTATCATTTACCTCCCAGTTCCTTGTACGGGACGACATACGCGGTTGTCCGGAAAGATCGCTCCTTGGTCACACTTTCGGAAAGTTGTTCAAATGTGGGATCTTTTTGAGAGTATCGGTGCGACGTTAGAAGCAACACGATACTGCTATGTTTGTGTTTTCCTTGTTGTTTTTACACTGAAATCATCAGATTTTGCAATTGGAAGATCGTTAATTTTTGAAGCTGTTCAATAAAATCGCATATCGTGTTTTATCGGGTCTAAAACCCGATAAGATGATAAAAAACTCCTACTCGTTTATTGAGCAGTACATCAAGTGTAAACACGGCATTAGATATTAATGTAAATGTGGTCATTTCTATCAGTATATATCTATATTAATATACCCTCTGCCCCAAACACAGAAACAGAAAACGAATGGCAGTGGAAACTGAAGAACATGATCATAACTAGTTGCATCGCATATCTGTCGGTCTGTCGGTCTGTCGGTCTGTCGGTCTGTCGGTCTGTCGGTCTGTCGGTCTGTCGGTCTGTCGGTCTGATTCTTTCGTTAGTGAAATCCAGGCCTTCATTTTGACGCACTTCAGCAGAGAGTAAAAACTAAATCTGTTATATAATAAAGTACGATAGTCTTCAGCTGCATGCAATCAGAACAACAAAGAGATTATATTTATTTATCATATTCTTCCATTTTATTTCAGATCTTCCTGACCAAAGCGTGAATGTTGTGGTTGCTGTCAATGCCCTACATTGGTTTGCAGAATCAAAGGAAAGCTTTGACGAGATTCATCGTGTGCTTGCTCCTGGTGGAATGTTTGGTATTATTTGGTATATTCCAGACTTTACATGTCCATGGCTTGCCGAAATTGCCGAATATCTAGAACCTCTGTACCGCCAAAACGGAACATATTCCAATCTGTTGTTCAAAAACTATGTTATATCTAAAGTTAATGAGTCAGCAAAGTTTGATCAAGTCGAAGGGAGCGGCAATTTGTTCCCCACTGATTTAGAATACAGCTATGAATCAGCTTTAAGTTTCTTCTGTTCGTTAAGTGTTATATCTGTAGCAGACGAAGACACAAAGTCCAAATTTAAACAGTTTTTTGACGACATAATAGCTGAGTACTTTACTAGTAAACGAGATAAGCTGAGAAGCATGTTATATGCTGCAGATATTTATTGGTGTAAAAAAGCAACAATTTGACTGAACATCAACTCTATTGCAGTACGCGTATAGCCTCGGGTTGTTATATCGCTTATACACCTCGGTATTGGCAAATAACTTGAATGTTTACAAAAACTACGTTTTAGATCATTTGTGTGTGCTTCGGATATTGCAAGTTTTCTGTCAGAATTTCTAAGATTTAAGGTATCAGGATACGTTTTGGACCCCTATGTCTTTGGACTTTGACAACACACGCGCTTTACAATATTTTACCAAAAAAGTATACATTTTCTGAAAGCTAAATAAATAATAATAATAATAATCAAAAATTTATATAGTGCCATTTCCTTATAGCCCAATGGCGCTTTACAATGAGTAAAATAAATATAATCTAATAATCTAAATATAATAGAGTGCAAACCATATCTCCGTGAAATAATACTATTACTAAATAGTACTAAATAGTGTTATATCTATTGTTTTCTATTGTTTCATCAGTGCTATTTAGTACTAATTAGTTAGTATTGTTTCACGGACATATGGTTTGTACTCTAATGTGAAAATGTAGTTTTTGAGTATACTTTCATATTTTTAGATTTTGCATCATAAAAATTGTTATGCGAGTATACGTGAAATTCGACCGTAGTACGCACAGGCAGCCCAACCATTGTTTCTGAGGCTATTTATAATTATTAAAAATATATATTTGCATGCGCGCGTCTATTTTTAATGGGTTTCCTGTGGTAGAGCGCGCGATCGCGCACGATACGTATTATATTGGGTTCCCTGTGCATAAAAATGTATAATGTTGGGATCCCTGTGTACGTCCTGCGGGACGCGCCCGCAGTGTGTATATTGAAACCACAGGCAACCCAAGCTCTTATTTAGTGGTTTTTGGTAATTTTTTTAAATTGCTTAAAAGAGTGAGAATTTGATTGAAATAAACATACCATTTCTTCAGAAGTCGTATTTAGTCGTTTATTTGGTGGTTTGAGCGTTTTTTCCTATCCTGGGCTCTCCTATCCCACGGAGTGGGAAGGCTGCACACTACGGTCGCCAACCGACTTGGTTCGAGGACGATTTTCTGTTCAAAATATAGGTCAACTGGGCAATTTGTCCTACCAAATGCCAAGGCAAATGGTTAATCGTTCCTCTGAAGCTCTCACATCTCCAAACGATAGCCGAAAACTTTCCAAAAAGCCATGCTTTTACACAAAATCCATAGCAAATCTTCACTCAAAACGGCTTGGGCCGTTGGGTTCGGACACGGGAATGTGAAAATCGGCTTAGTGACCTTGCCTGCGACCAAAATCCCTCCTGAATGGTGGATGGGACAGTCTGTCAACGATACCCTCTCCCGGGACCCCCACGTGTGGATTTTTATCTATATATTGTATGAGAGCAACAAATATATTTGCATGCGCGCGTCTTTTTTTTTATGGGTTTCCTGTGGTAGAGCGCGCGCGCGATACGTATTATATTGGGTTCCCTGTGCATAGAAATGTATAATGTTGGGATCCCTGTGTACTTCCTGCGGGACGCGCCCGCACCAATGTGTATATTGAAACAAGGTGTGAAACTGATGGCGTATCACGGCCTGATGTGCGGCGCACTTTAGTGGTGCACTTTTCCGTGAGCCGAAGAGCCGAAGTCGTCGTGCGCTACAGGCCCGTGGGGGGTGCCCAGGGTGAAGTCGTTATTTTGTCGCTAATGGCGGGGCGTGGAAGAGAAGTTCATATCAAGAAAGACTGATTTTTTCGGTGTAAACGTTGGGATTCTATTCCCTATTCATGGTAAGTTTAGAAGTTTACAATTAATGTCAACCTTAAGTAAATTTAGAAGACATTTGACGGTTTTAAAGTAGTCCTTTTTCATTTTGAATGGTGGAGAAACTTTGTATGTGTTTTGCTCGACACGTGAGAAAGTTTTGTTGAAAAGTAAGCTGAACTAAAAGTATTTTTGTCAAGGTTTTTCCGTAGTATTTGCTCTAAATGTTCTCTAATAAAAGGACTTGCCTATACTAGGGCAGAATGGCTGCTTAATATTCCTCAACAAATCCGTTTTTTTCATAAATTATGACTGAGCTATATTTGACTTGTGTAGTTGTCAGTGATCGAAATACACTTCAACAAGGAACTCTCAACTGACTGATTTTACTTTATCTGTTTAAACATTTTGACTGTCTCATCTAGAAAGTGTTTGACTAATCTTGTACTTTACTTATAGTTCTTCTGACACAAGGGAACGCCAACACAGCATAAACCATCTGAAGCAAAAATATAGACAAACTCAAATTCGCTGACAAGCAGTTGAAACTGCCGTGAACTAAAATATACTTAACAGTTGTTCATTATTGTCATTGAAATAGCACAACACATTTAGCAAATACTATCATCTGAGAAACACAGAGTAATTTTAACTGTATGTTTCGTAAGAACGTAAGTATAAGCTTATCGTTTCCACTCTGATGTTTGTTATTCAATCATTCACAACTTGTCGGTTGTGTACAATTATTTAATTATTTAATTATCCATGCTATTACCTCTACATATAGTGAATAAATTGCACAGAAAGAACGGCAAAACAGTGTGTAAAAAGCTAGTAAACTTATTGTTGTAATAAATACGTTTGTTTGTCATTTTGCGGTACAAGTACTGATATAGTGACAGCAAAAATGTCTTGTGCAGTACTAACTATTGAGACTATTCAGCATTTATAAAACACAATGCGTTGATTTTGAAGCATTTTAATCGATAAAAATCAAAATACAAAACAAATACGTTACAGAAGTCAAAAAAGAAAACAAATATAAGTATATTGTAGATTTCACTATATTGTAGATGTTTTGACTTATGTTTAGTGAACATATAAATGTTAAAACTTGTCAAAAAGAGCATGTTTAGATTTGCCGAGCGCTTGTCGATGTCCTCTCGAAGGTAAAATCCGACTGCTTCACGGAAAAGTGCACCACTAAAGTGCGCCGCACATCAGGCATTCACGATCAAAATTTCAAAAATTTGTTTCTCAGCGTACGTTGAAGATAGACAACTGACACTTATAAAGTGTTTCGAGTATACGGTAAAGTTTAGTTATTCGAAGAAAAGTTGAATTTTCACTTCACATTGACAAAGATTAGGGGCAAAAACGTAATTCTCACGTGGCCGAGTTTCATACCTTGTTTCAATGTACACATGCATGTGCTGCGGGACGAACGGGATGCACACAGGGAGCCCAACATTATACGTTACTCAACACAGGGAACCCAACATAATACGTATGTATATATTATGCGCGCGCGCGCGCTCTACTACAGGAAACTCATCAAAAAAGGCGGCAAATATCATTTTATCGACTGATTATTTAGTAGCCTCAAAAGCAATGGTAGGGCTGCCTGTAGGCTATCCAACAGAACTGAAGTAGTGGCATTTCTTCTCAACAAGCTTGGAGTGTCGTCGAATACTGATTCCAAGGCTGTGATCCTAGAGTTGGTGCTGGCACAGGCAAGTTTACCAAAGTAATTGCAGAGATTCTGAAAGGTTTCTCAACGACAATCTGCATATTGCTGTAATATAATATAATATAATATAATATAATATAATATATAATATAATATAATATAATATAATATAATATAATATAATATAATATAATATAATATAATATAATATATATATAATATAATATAATATAATATAATATAATATAATATAATATAATATAATATAATATAATATAATATAATATAATATAATATAATATAATATAATATAATATAATATAATACAGCCCTTTGCAAATATTCTGGCACTCAAGTATATCAATATATCAATATATCGGGTGCATTATGGGTAATGCTATTTTAGAGTTTTCCTACAAAATATGCATCAGATACTTACAAACAACAAACTTAATACTAAAACGAACATTATGCTAAATATAACCACCAACTTTGCTAGTGTCAAACCACTTTAAGAGGAATTGTTGATTATTTAATTACCCATAATGCACTTGATATATTGATATACTGATATACTTGGTCGCGACAGAATTTTTGCAAAAGGCTGTATAATATAATATAATATAATATAATATAATATAATATAATACAGCGTTTTGCAAAAATTCTGTAAAATCCTAATATATCAATATATCAATATATAGTAATTTGCATAATCCTAATTCTTTGATTTTAGCTATTATTAAACCTGAATCTAAACCCAATTAACCTTTGTAGTATGTATGTGAAAAAATAATTGAAAAATTTGAACTTTAGAGGGCTTATTCAGCCATTTTATAATGAAAATTACCCACAATGCACCCGATATATTGATATATCGATCTATATTGCTTTTACATAATTTTTGCAAAGGGCTGTATAATATAATATAATATAATATAATATAATATAATATAATATAATATAATATAATATAATATAATATAATATAATATAATATAATATAATATAATACAGCAATATGCAGAAATTCTGATCCATTTTGACTGAAATACATATATATCATAAACCTACTTAAAATTATAGGATGGCTAAGCTGATATTTTTTTCTAGTTGTCTTCCAGCGAGGCTGTATGAAAAAAATATCATGGAAGTTATCCCATAATTTTAAGTAGGTCTTTGATATATATGTATTTTAGTCAAAAGGATCAGAATTTCTGCATAATATAATATAATATAATATAATATAATATAATATAATATAATATAATATAATATAATATAATATAATACAGCCTTTTGCAAAAATTATGTCGCGACCAAGTATATCAGTATATCAGTATATCACTATATACCCGAAGATTTATACTATCAAATGAATGTGAAAATAACATTTGTGTGTAGATTGTATCGTATTCATGACTCTCCAACCATCTTGAAATGCGTGTACGGGTAGCGTTCGGGCATGCGGGACTCACACGGGTATATAGTGATATACTGATATACTGATATACTTATATACTTGGTCGCGACAGAATTTTTGCAAAAGGCTGTATAATATAATATAATATAATATAATATAATATAATATAATATAATATAATATAATATAATATAATATAATATATATAATATATATAATATAATATATATATATAATATAATATAATATAATATAATATAATATAATATAATATAATATAATATAATATAATATAATATAATATAATATAATATAATATAATATAATATAATATAATATAATATAATATAATATAATATAATATAATATAATATAATATAATATATAATATAATATAATATAATTTATTATTCAAACTTCATACACTGTACTAAATTGTGGCTTCTGATTGGCTAAAATCGATCACGTGATCATGTGTTATCTGATGACAACGGCACTAGTGCCGTCTATCACAGTTTTACGCACGGTGCAGCGGTGTCATGGCGGCTGTTGATCCTGATAAAGACAGGTTTAACCAACTAGCTAAAGAAGAAATAGACGAAATAATAGCAGGTGCTCAGCCTAAAACGACTGTTCGTCAAACTCGTTGTGGAGTTTCAGTGATGAAAGGTAAAAAAGGAACCTAATTATTATTCAAAACAAGAACTTTTTGCCGTCGGTTCAGTTCTTGTTCGTTGAGTGAAAAAGCTCAAACCTTAAAAATGATGAATGAAACTTGCCTTGTTATGACTTAAAAACAAACAAATAAATGCTTTATTCATGTTTTCTTTGTAGAATAGTTGCAATTGGAATGGTTGTAGAAGAGATATCCAGCGGAAGCGTCGGAAGATCTAGCTAAATATATTTTTGCTTTATTTACCGTGATTAAAATTATATTTTGAACATTTCACAACTGCAGTGTATTCAGTTTGAATAATAAATGGTTAGAGACTTCTAGTTCGTGCTTTACTGGAAAATAGACACACTTGCTGGCTGTAGAATGAACTCGAAATTCTTCATACTGCACTCGGCTACGCCTCGAGCAGTATTTGAATTCTCGTTCATTCTACAGTCAGCGCGTGCGTCTATTTGCCGGTAAAACACTCACATCAGTCTCTAACCCTTAAATAAATAAATAATATAATATAATATAATATAATATATATATAATATAATATAATATAATATAATATAATATAATATAATATAATATAATATAATATAATATAATATAATATAATATAATATAATATAATATAATATAATATAATATAATATAATATAATATAATATAATATAATATAATATAATATAATATAATATAATATAATATAATATAATATAATATAAAGTGATTGTATAAAAAAATAAAAAATGGTTAAATAATATCTGAACTTTATACATGTATATGGTACTGAGAACTGTAATAAATATATTTATAGTAATAAATTAAAAAAATTGGAGTAGATATATTGGTGGATTAGAAAATCCACCCATCTAGTAGAGGGTGAGGAAGTGCCTCCCCCCGACCATCATTTTTTGGCACCCATCCCTAAATCTGTGGTTGTACTCAAAAGTGCACGATCTTTTCGCTATACTGAACAGACCTGACTAGATTTAGCTTTTTGATGACGTCATGTGCAAACCAAGAATAGAAAAAAACTAAGACACGACCTGCAGATTATGACTTGGATTCGCACAGGGATCCAAGTAACTAGACGAACTATCAATGCTTGTGCGATGTCAATGAGCACACGACCTGCAGTTCAAGTTTCCATTCGGTCTAGACTAGTACGTACGTGGGCAGGGGCGGATCCAGGTTTTTGTGAAACAGGGGGTTGTGTTGCGGCCGTTGTGTTGTGCGAGCGGCAAAGCCGCGAACTACTAGGGGGGTGTGGGGGCATGCCCCCCCAGAACATTTTGAAATCTACAAGCTCTAAAATGCAATTTTTAGAGATCTGGAGTTGTTTTATTAACACAACAAAACTCAATTTTCAGAAAAATTTTGAGTTTATTGGACATCCAACAAAGATGCTTGGAAGAGTCTTCTTGGGTGAGCTTACAAGTACATGTATGAAGGCTTCACATACGTTTTTGACGCTGAAAACGGCAGGTTCTTTCTGTTATCAGTCAAACCGGCCTCGAAGTCGAACGGTCGTGTAAAGAGTATGAATTAATTATATTATTCTTACGAGGGAGAGAGCTGAAAGTGCAAGAGAGACCTACGGACAGACATATCTATACAAGCGGTATTAAAAAAATTCCATTAGGGGGGGTTGCAACCCCCAGAACCCTCCCCCTGGATCCGCCCCTGGTGGGACTGCTATAGTAAGCAGCAAACGCAGTTCGAACATACGATACCGTCGTTGTAATGGCAGCTACAACAGCATTGGGTTCCAGAGCGTTTGGCCATGCGAAACAGTACGATGCCTTTCGTGAAGTATTTCCAACAGAAGTGGTTACATTTCTTCTCAACAAGCTTGATGTGTCAAGGAACACTGATTCCAAGGCTGTGATCCTAGAACTTGGTGCTGGCACAGGCAAGTTTACAAAAGTAATGACAGAGATCCTAAAAGGTTCCTCAACGACAATCGTAGCAAGTGATCCGAGCAAGGACATGTGCCAAGAATTCCAGGATATTCTTCCTGAAATCGAGATTCACAAATTCTCTGCCCAGAAAATCGGTACGTCATTGACCACGACTACTCATCTAACTGACTGGACGGACATGTTTACATTTAGTGTTTTTGTCAGATAATTGTGAGTGATCGCTCATCACGTCAAGGAATAAGTATAGTATATTCCGTAGAAACAAAATGAATAGAACAGCGTTCGTTCTGTCAAGAGAAACGCTTCCCTAAAACAAACCTGCAGGAATGTGACGAGTCACGCTATTCATGTTGACTAGTTGTCAACAACTCAACACTCCCAGGCTCATGTTTCGAGGAAATATGTCTTACTGTTTGAGATTCCCAAAGGGGGCCTATTGCCTATGGTGGCCTGGGAAGGGGGGGGGGGGGGGGGGGTGCCTGGGGAGGGGGGAGGGAGGTGGTAAGGGAAACTGTTATTCTGGCATTTTAAAGGTCGTGCTACTGAATAACTCGAACTTACTAGACTGAATAGAGTGAAATGTAAGGCTGTGTGTATTTGTGATGGGAGGAGAGACCTAAAGGCGGACTTCGGAGGGTATCTTGTAGCGGTGGAACTGTGTAGAGTTTTGGTTAGTAGGAGGGTGGGGTGGAGTGGTAGGAATAGTTGCACTTGATGGAATCGAGGTAAAGAGACAGGAGGAGGGGGGGGGGAAGGGGAGGGGGGGGTTGCATATCACTCATTGCCCATAAATTTGAACATTTGCTCTAGTATCTCGCACAGTCGTAGATAAAGCCGGTAATCGAATAAAATTTCACTGTGTTGGTCACAGCGATCGCTTCGACGAGTAGAGAGCAACGGTACGTGTATTTCTCGAAGAATCTCCATTTGAACCATCAAACCGCTTCTCCAAATGCCTCCACCGACACACAATAGACCATCAACAATAACAGGAAAGAAAGACCTATAGTATTTTGAAGTTTGCCCCATTGAAATTAATCGTAATATACGTTATATACCAAGGGCTGAGTGTGTATTGTGTTGTATTGAAACAGGAGGGGGTTATGACCTGAGATGAATTTCTATGAATTTCTTGCTGTCAGAGCTAGCTCCGTTTGATGGGAAAATAAACACCACACAATATATTTTTTGGATATAATTTGGCTATGTGCAAAAACAACACATAGCCGCTTTATTAATAAACCATAATAATTCAGGTAAACGGTCCAATTGACCTTCATATCAAAAAACACATATCTAACCCATCAAAGGTGAGGGCTACAAACCGCCAAAGACCACTTGGGTAAAGTGGGCAGCCCCACCCAAGCTCTGACAGCAAAGTAATTAGTGAATATCAAAGAAAAAGTAAAAACAGCTACCCCTGCAACTGTTATGGTTGATAAAAATTAGGCACTGTTAAATACAGTACAAACAGCTACCCCTGCACTGGTATGGTTGATAACAATTAGGCACTGTTAAATACAGTACAAACAGCTACCCCTGCACTGGTATGGTTGATAACAATTAGGCACTGTTAAATACAGTACAAACAGCTACCCCTGCAACTGTTATGGTTGATAACAATTAGGCACTGTTAAATACAGTACAAACAGCTACCCCTGCACTGGTATGGTTGATAACAATTAGGCACTGTTAAATACAGTACAAACAGCTACCCCTGCACTGGTATGGTTGATAACAATTAGGCACTGTTAAATACAGTACAAACAGCTACCCCTGCACTGGTATGGTTGATAACAATTAGGTACTGTTAAATACAGTACAAACAGCTACCCCTGCACTGGTATGGTTGATAACAATTAGGTACTGTTAAATACAGTACAAACAGCTACCCCTGCACTGGTATGGTTGATAAAAATTAGGTACTGTTAAATACAGTACAAACAGCTACCCCTGCACTGGTATGGTTGATAAAAATTAGGTACTGTTAAATACAGTACAAACAGCTACCCCTGCACTGGTATGGTTGATAAAAATTAGGTACTGTTAAATACAGTACAAACAGCTACCCCTGCACTGGTATGGTTGATAACAATTAGGTACTGTTAAATACAGTACAAACAGCTACCCCTGCACTGGTATGGTTGATAACAATTAGGTACTGTTAAATACAGTACAAACAGCTACCCCTGCACTGGTATGGTTGATAAAAATTAGGTACTGTTAAATACAGTACAAACAGCTACCCCTGCACTGGTATGGTTGATAAAAATTAGGTACTGTTAAATACAGTACAAACAGCTACCCCTGCACTGGTATGGTTGATAAAAATTAGGTACTGTTAAATACAGTACAAACAGCTACCCCTGCACTGTTATGGTTGATAAAAATTAGGCACTGTTAAATACAGTACAAACAGCTACCCCTGCACTGGTATGGTTGATAAAAATTAGGCACTGTTAAATACAGTACAAACAGCTACCCCTGCACTGGTATGGTTGATAACAATTAGGCACTGTTAAATACAGTACAAACAGCTACCCCTGCAACAGTGTTATGGTTGATAAAAATTAGGCACTGTTAAATACAGTACAAACAGCTACCCCTGCAACAGTGTTATGGTTGATAAAAATTAGGCACTGTTAAATACAGTACAAACAGCTACCCCTGCACTGGTATGGTTGATAACAATTAGGCACTGTTAAATACAGTACAAACAGCTACCCCTGCAACTGTTATGGTTGATAACAATTAGGCACTGTTAAATACAGTACAAACAGCTACCCCTGCACTGGTATGGTTGATAACAATTAGGCACTGTTAAATACAGTACAAACAGCTACCCCTGCAACTGTTATGGTTGATAACAATTAGGCACTGTTAAATACAGTACAAACAGCTACCCCTGCACTGGTATGGTTGATAACAATTAGGCACTGTTAAATACAGTACAAACAGCTACCCCTGCACTGTTATGGTTGATAACAATTAGGCACTGTTAAATACAGTACAAACAGCTACCCCTGCAACTGTTATGGTTGATAACAATTAGGCACTGTTAAATACAGTACAAACAGCTACCCCTGCACTGGTATGGTTGATAACAATTAGGCACTGTTAAATACAGTACAAACAGCTACCCCTGCACTGGTATGGTTGATAACAATTAGGCACTGTTAAATACAGTACAAACAGCTACCCCTGCAACTGTTATGGTTGATAACAATTAGGCACTGTTAAATACAGTACAAACAGCTACCCCTGCACTGGTATGGTTGATAACAATTAGGCACTGTTAAATACAGTACAAACAGCTACCCCTGCAACTGTTTATGGTTGATAAAAATTAGGCACTGTTAAATACAGTACAAACAGCTACCCCTGTAGCTGTTCAACAATGATAGAAAATAATGTGTTTATCAAACACAATACAAACAGCTACCCTTGTAACTGTTAGTCATTAATAATAGGTTATGAAAAACAGATAAATCACATTAAAAAGGCAGTGAACATAATTTAAAATAATAAAATGCCTGGCAGTTATCAGCTGAATAATTCACTTATATCAATAACAATAATAAAATAAATATAAACATGGATAATATCAATGTGATAAATTAAAATATTGACAATATGCAATTTATAAGCACAATTATGACATAACTGGACAAACTGATTACTGACGAGAAAGAATAATAATAGAAATAGGTGGCTTGCCAAGAAAAATAACTTTCATGGATTCAATCGAACCAAAACTATTGAAAAGTTTTGTAAGCTGACTCAACCGCAGCACATAGGTTGATTGCTTATATGTAGTAACAGTAATTTCACCAATGAATAAGAATTAGGCATAAAAACCTACAGTAGATAGAAGATAGACTAAGAATATTGAAAGCAAAACTTGTCACATAACTTCTACAATGTATGCTCGTCGATATGTGGGAATGGAAGAAGGCTGTAAACTACTAATGAGGTGTGTCACGGCATCTGGCAATTTTGTGGCTGTGGGATAACGGTTTGTGGGATAACGGTTGGCATTGGATGCATATGGGTTGGTGCTTGACTTTGGAAGCAATGCATCTGCTACAGGCTGAATAACACGTGCCACTGACCCCTGTACAATGGCATCTGCTCCCCCAGCCACCTCAGCTGGTATGACAGACGATCCCAATGGGCTAATTGCTCGACTGGATACTCGACGAGAGCATTAAAAGAGGTTGTAGGTAACCCGTCCTGACAAGGTTTACATCACATTTTTTGTCACAGCTTGTTATATGCCCAATAACTTCAGGATGCAATTGGCAAGACATGCTACCTGATTATTCTTTGGTGCATCTTGAGCCAGTGTTGTTGAACTATTAATGGTTGTGATGTCCTGAGCCACTGATGCAATACCAGCCTTACCACCAGGAAAAGCCAGTAAAGTTGATAGATTAACTGCTCTTGAACTCCTTCTCACAAGAATAGTTACTGTCTGGGGCACTTTGCATGGATGCTGCCTAGTTACCTATGCCATACTGCAAAATATCTACTAAAATATACATAGTTGGCCACCAAGAGACCATCAATGCTATTAAAACTCATTGTATAAGAAATTATTATTAAAGGCAAGGTCTCACGTAAATTTGACAGAAAATGGCTTATTTTGTAAAATACCTGCGAGTTATTAAATTCTTCCCACCAAAGAGAAACTATAGTTAAATTAACTGTATTCAATTATCTTGGAACGATTTCCGTTTCAAAAGCTTCAAGAACATCGCAAAAAAAGCACTGTTTTTGTCGCGTCGCCTGTGCAAGCAAAAAATCGCTCGTGTAGCCGCGGCTTTACGCACGCCGAGTAGGAAGTTCGCCGGGTCTACCTCCAGAGAGTCCTCCTTCGGAACTTCCATCTTCCCGCGCCTTTTGCGGCGGTAGATTCTCGTTTGCCGATTCTTTGTCTACCGCTCGCCCCTTTTAGTTCTCGTTTGCCGATTCTTTGTCTACCGCTCGTCCCTTTTCGGTAGATTCTCGTTTGCCGATTCTTTGTCTACCGCGCGCCCGCCCCTTTTCGGTAGATTCTCGTTTGCCAATTCTTTGTCTTCCGCCCGCCCCTTTTCGTTACATTCTCGTTTGCCGATTCTTTGTCTACTACCGAACACCCCTTGCTGCGCCAGGAACGGCCTTTTTACAACTACTGATGATTTATCGTATTCTTCCATTTTATTTCAGATCTTCCTGACCAAAGCGCGAATGTTGTGGTTGCTGCCAATGCCCTACATTGGTTTGCAGAATCAATGGAAAGCTTTGACGAGATTCATCGTGTCCTTGTTCCTGGGGGAATGTTTGGTATTATTTGGTATACTCCAGACTATACATGTCCATGGCTTGCCGAAATTACCGAATATCTAGAACCTCTGTACCGCCAAAACGGAATATATTTTCCACCGTTCTCCAAAAACTATGTTATATCTAAAGTTAATGAGTCAGCAAAGTTTGATCAAGTCGAAGGGAGCGGCAATTTGTTCCCCACTGATTTAGAATACAGCTATGAATCAGCTTTAAGTTTCTTCTGTTCGTTAAGTGTTATATCTGTAGCAGACGAAGACACAAAGTCCAAATTTAAACAGTTTTTTGACGACATCATAGCTAAGTACTTTTCTAGTAAAGAAGATAAGCTGAAATACATAAAATATGTTGCAGGAATTTATTGGTGTAAAAAAACATTAGGATCAAACACCTGAGGCTGATTCAAACCAGTACAACACTGATTTGTACGATTATCCAAATTTAGAGACGTGCTATTTCATAGCCGGAGATCGAGTTTTTGTTTCTGAAATCCGTATTCTTACGGTGATGATGATGATGATGACTTTATTTAAAGTACAACTAACCCCTATGAAATTGTCTTAAAAGTATATTCAATATATTCTGAATGGTTGGTGGGTTCAGTATTTTGTGATTTGAACCTTGCGTTTATGAGTTATAGAGGTTTGAAATCTTAATATGCAAATTTGATGGCGTCTACTAAGGAATCATTTAGAGTAGTTTTCATAAACACGTGAAATACACTTTAGCGTATTTAGCACTACTTCACTCTAATTCTTTTGTTTTCTATTGTGTTTATCTGACTATTAACTCTAATTAGTACACTTTGTTTCGCGGGTTAATAAAAACCACTCTATTATACAAAAACGCCCTTGTGCTGATTATTGACATTTGAAAACCTACAGAATATTTTCACAGTCTTTATAAACGATGTTATAACTTTTTTGCCCATTTCAAAAAATAAGTTCTTCTTGAAAAAGTCTATATAAGCAGGAGCCCATAAGTAGGAGCGTCCATACGGTATTGGATAGTGTCACAGCGTTTTCACAAGCTAGTGTGGTTATTTTTAGAACAGTTTTCCCGCGAATTTTGACCAATCAGAGAACGTTTCCGGTATGACGTTTTTTTTGAATTTTGATGAGATGGCAGGTAAAATAAAGATGGCATCCGATAGCGACACAAGAGATTCTTCAAGTGAACTAAACTACGAATCGTCTAGTGATAGTGAGAGCAGTATTGAGTCATTCGGTACAACAGAATTACTTGAAAGTGATAGTGGTGACGATTGTGCTTCTAAAGCGGCATCCAAAGCAAGTGGTTCGAAGAACTCGAACACGAAGTGACCGACTGAGAAGCTGTTGTACAAAGTTGTAGCGTATGGATGCAAATTAGCCGAAGACTTTCAAAGACATATTTTCGTCTAAACTATTTCGTCAGAAAGTGAATTCAATTTATTCTTGGATGTGGTTTAGTGGTATCTTGTAATTATCGTTGTGGAGTTTGAAGACTGACAACTGGCTATTCAAAAACAAATTCGCTGAAACTGCATGAAGCGACAAGACGAGTGAATCAAATTACAAATAAGATTGGTGAAAGTAAGCGTATTTGTTGTCATTTGTTGTGTCTTTTCTGTTACCTAAAATGACTTAAAAATGGATTGTGAATATTTTTGTGAGTCTGCCGATTTGAAATATATTAATAAAAACACCTTCATTCAAGTTTTGATGTTTAATTTAATAGATTCACTGAGCTTATTATTTTATACACACGCTTCACTGTCAATATAAAGAAGAGTTGAGCGAAACTGACTCAAAATTGCTTTGTTTTTAAATTCAGTGACCTTCATTTACTGTACTGCGCCGGTACTCAGACATTCAAACAGTCGGCTGGAATAATCAAATTCAAAACTCAAACGAATTGAAAACTAAACTGATACATTCTTCGACCAAATGATCCATAATGTAGCTCAAAATCATATTTGGTTTCCATTTGGTGGGTCTTCTGACTTTTATTTTTAAGTTTTCTGAAAAACCAAATTACAAGCCAACTGCCTAAATAGATTATCGCTTTCAATGCACCTTACTTGACTTTAACTTTCTAACGTTTCAGAGGCACAACGCTTCATAATACGTTTGTATTTCTCCGTGAGGTAAACAGGAACTGATATTTCTGATCAGAAAACACGCGTTCACATTATCTATTCTCGAAACTCTGCCACGAAACCGCCTGGCCATCACTTCAATTCAAATCCTGTAAGTTCACTTCGTTCGGGAAACGCAGTCTAGAATTTTAGGTCAAGGTTCAAAGTAGCGGCATATGGAATCCCGGGAAGTTGTTGGTATGATAAAATTGTGAATCAGACACAAAGAAAACTGGATAATCCTGACTTTTATTTGTACATTCATCTCTTCGGGTCTTTCGAAATTCCGCCATTTTATTTTTGACGTGAAACCGGAAATGAAACCGCCATACCGGAAACGTTCTCTGATTGGTCAATTGACGGAAAAACTGTTCTAAAAATAACCACACTTGTGAAAACGCTGTGACACAGACCCAATATAGAGCATGGACGCTCCTACTTATGGGCTCCTGATATAAGTTATGGCAAATTCCTTAGTAGACGTCATCAAATTTGCATATTGAGATTTCAAACCTCTATAACTCATAAACGCAAGGTTCAAATCACAAAATACTGCATGAACCCACCAACTATTCAGCATACCGTATATTGAATAGATTTTTAAAACAATCTCATAGGGGTTAGTTGCACTTTAAAGAGGGTAAACACATAAAAGTGAAATACACTTATAAACTTGTGGCCCTCACTAAACTTAAGAAAATAAATGTATTTTCTAACGGTTTGGAATGCACATTAGCACGGTATGTTGTGTCAAGGCGTGTCAGTGTCACACTGCTATAGTGTACCTTAGGGAATAAGGAGTATATAATGAGTGGTTCAGTTAGTTGATGCCACTCGAAGGTATCTCTAGCTATCTTTCATCGTAAATTTTTTTGTTACGTTCTGCGCACTATATGTAAACCTTACTGATATAGCAATAAACGAGATGCCCCATTCCTGTAATAATTGTTACATGTGTCATGTAAAATAGTTTGAAAATGATTTGTATTCGTTCGGAGATAGAATACAACAATATAATATAAATATCTTAAAAACCTACACTACAATGTATGTATAACAATTAATAGTTATACATCCATATACTATGCAATAATAAATTTATATATAACACATGCACGCCTATTTTATATATAACACATGCACGCCTATTTTATATATAACACATGCACGCCTATTTACTCGGGCCCAGGCCGCAGGCCGCCCGAGTTAGAAAATGCGGATTTCGGTAGTAGTAGTAGTAGTAGTTTTGTTCGGCTTCAAAATGACGAGTATGCGACGTATTTAATCGTATCCGGAGTTTCAAGATTACTCCGCAGATTTGAAAAGATAAAGGAGACACAGGACTCAAGTAGATTATGAATCTTAGTTTTGAAAGCAGCTGTAGATCTTCAAGCTATTAAAAGGTCAGGATTCTAGTTCATCGTTCAATGACTAGAAGTGGTAAAAGGACTAGAAGCTCGCTTAAAATATATATTTTTTAAAACAAACGCGAGGCCGTTATCGGAACCATCTGACCTATGCAACCTCAAGACGTATCATGTTCGTACTCACCGGACTAATAGTCTCCCTCGTCACTCAACTGTCACTGATTGTCATGACGTCAGAGAAATTATATTGTATTGAAGAAGATGTCCTTGTTTTATTCGACGTTCGAACCGTAACTCGAACCCGAACTCGATTCCAAACTCGACGTTTCGGGATCTGAAGCTAGAGAGGGGGCCTTTACACAAACTCATCAAAATCAAATCAATTGAACTCAAAGTCAAAAGGTAATCAAATGAACTCAAAGGCAAATCAAATGAACTCGACACATACATGTATATACATAGTCTCCCTCGTCACGCAACTGTCAGTCATTGTCAGGTCTCTCCTCGCGCAGCTGACATTGTCCTTGTTCTTCAACCAACTGGCATTCATTTTCAAGTACTTCCTCGAACAACTGACATTTTCCTTTTCACAATGCCCGAGTGAACGCTCATTGAGCGTCTTGTTTATATATAACACATGCACGCCTATTTTATATATAACACATGCACGCCTATTTTATATATAACACATGCACGCCTATTTTATAAATAACACATGCACGCCTATATTATATATAACACATGCACGCCTATTTTATATATAACACATGCACGCCTATTTTATATATAACACATGCACGCCTATTTTTATATATAACACATGCACGCCTATTTTATATATAACACATGCACGCCTATTTTATATATAACACATGCACGCCTATTTTATAAATAACACATGCACGCCAATTTTATATATAACACATGCACGCCTATTTTATATAGAACACATGCACGCCTATTTTATAAATAACACATGCACGCCTATTTTATAAATAACACATGCACGCCTATTTTATATATAACACATGCACGCCTATTTTATAAATAACACATGCACGCCTATTTTATAAATAACACATGCACGCCTATTTTATATATAACACATGCACGCCTATTTTATAAATAACACATGCACGCCTATTTTATATATAACACATGCACGCCTATTTTATATATAACACATGCACGCCTATTTTATATATAACACATGCACGCCTATTTTATATATAACACATGCACGCCTATTTTATAAATAACACATGCACGCCTATTTTATAAATAACACATGCACGCCTATTTTATATATATAACACATGCACGCCTATTTTATATATAACACATGCACGCCTATTTTATATATAACACATGCACGCCTATTCCGGTACATTCTGTCTACCGGTTCCCTGAAGTTCCGGTATAAAATGATGCTGCCCAGGGTACAGCAATGTTCTTTGTTTAGATTGGGATCACTGTGCCCCCTTCATTATGTACTGGCCCACCCCTCACGGGAGGTCGCCATCTTGTTTTTTCGTTTGCTAGAAACCGGCACTTGGATTTTACTCTTAGTATTGTACGTTGGGTTTGAAATAAAAGAGAGAATTACAACAAATACTAAAACATTTGTTTAATAGCTGAGACCGAAATAGCTTATGGGAAATATGCTAATTTGATGCAAGATAAGCATTTTTGTATTCTGATTAGCATATGGGTATTTTGTCTGCGCATGCGCCAACACAGCATTGACCAGTGACGTCTGAACCATTTTCGATAGCTCATTTTAAGGATATTTTGTAGGAGATCTTACGCGTTTCTAAAGTTTAAACGTCATGAAAATTTACTCAGTTTTTAAAGACGATAAACACTTCTTCCCTTGGGTATATCTTTGGCCGGTGTTATTTCTTTTGATGGCGAGATATTTTACATTGAAATGCGACTGTGGTGTTTGGAGTTGGATGTTCAGCGTTGTTGTTTTTTTTTTTATTTATTTTTTATTTTTAATTTTTTTAAATTACAATAATGCTTTAATGATACTGCAATAAACTACAATAATACTACAGTAACACTAACACAACAACACTACACTACAACAATAAAATAAAAACTGTCTTGTGCTCTTGCCAGTCTAAAGAATTACATCATTGCAGAAGATAATTTGTTCCATTTACTATTGTGTTTTTGAATAATATTTTTTTTGTTGGCCACTTTATATTCTATGTTTTTATGATACCTTAGAAAATTCTTAAATTGTGATAAGGATGGTATCTTTCCTTTTTCTCTTGCTTTATATAATAAGAGTTTATATAACAATATTATGTAATTTGTCATGACATCGTCAACACCCAGTATGATATTTTTAATGTTAGATTCTGGAAGTTGAAGTTCAAAATTCATAAGCCAAATTCTTATTTCAAAATATAAATTCTTAGATTCCATGCATTCAACAAATAGATGGTCGATTGTTTCAGGATAGAGCGAACAAAACGAACAAGAGGAGTGATCAAGTATTTTAAAACGATGAAGGTCATAATTTAGATATAATATGTTATTTAATATCTTGTATTGAAAATACCTTAAATATGTATCAATAGAGGTTTTATAAATTCTATTATAAATTTCATTCCAATCCAAATGACTGTCCTGGTTGATTCTCTATATTGCCTATATTGTTTTGGGAGGATGGGGGTCTGAATTTCAAGTTAATAAACCACTGATATATTTGCTTTGTCCGGCTTTATTTTATCTATGTCTATTTTTTTGTTTTCTATTTGCAGGCATTTTTAGTTTGTACTTCATTAGCATTTGCGTTTCTATTCTCTGTTATTTGTTTCTTCCATGTCGATGGTATTGTGTGAATTATTCCAGCCCATCTCAAAAAATCTTTATCCTTGAGTCCTTTACTTTTGGCATGTGTCCATTTAAATTCCATATTTTCATCATACAAATCCGCAACCTTATTAATACCGAGTTCAGAGAAATCTTTGTAGAAAATGGATTCATTTCCAACTTTTATATGTTTATTGTTCCAGAGATATTGTTCTCTCGCTAAAATCAGAGGATCCTCACTAATACTTTCCTCCGCAATTTCCGACCAAGTTGTTAAAACACTTCTGTAAAAGGATGGAATGTTTTCTGGAATTCTTTTTCGATCAAAATTTTTATTTATTTGTTGGAATCCACCTATGGATTGGAGCCATATGTTGATGGTATAATGCTTAACTGTGCTTTTTCTTTGCACGATAATATCAATCTGATTGTCCATTTTACTTGATTTGCTTTCAGACAAGATCGAAAATCTGGAAGTTTCAAACCTCCCTTTGAATAATCACCAATTAAAGTAGAATGCTTGATTTTAGGGTTTTTTCCATTCCATATAAAATCTTTTATTGTGCTTTCTACTATTTTGATAAAGTCTTCTGAAGCATAGATTACTGAACAAACATATAAGAGTTTAGGTAATGCAAGTGAACGGAGCACCTGAATTTTTCCATAAAGAGTTAGAGTTCTTGACCTCCATATTGACAAAGTTGTTTGAAAATTTGTAAGGATACGTTTGAAATTGTTATCATAAAAAAACTTATCATTGTAAGAAAAATAAATACCGAGAATTCTTATGCCTTTCTGATGAAAATCAATCCATTTAATATCGTAAGATTGTCTTGGTGGATCAATATTTTCCCTTCCTAGCCACCCAGCCTCCGATTTCTTCAAGTTAAGTCTTAAGGATGAATACATATAAAATTGTTCCAATACTTTCAACACGTACTTAAAAGAGAGAACATCCTGCAAAAAAAATGTAGTGTCGTCAGCAAACATGACTAATTTATTTTCTTTCCCGCTGATCTTAATTCCTTTAATGTGTTCACATTCTTTCATCATGATCGCCATTATTTCTATTATTAATATAAAGATACACCTAATTGCAATAACATTGTCATATAAAAAGAAAATCACCAAATAGGAATTAATTAAAAGACAAAAGGAGAAGTTCAGCTTGAGTGCTCTGCTTTTGTCTTTTAATGAATTCCTATTTGGTAATTTTCTTTTTTATATGACAACGTTCTTGCAATTAGGTGTATATGGAGAGATGGGGTCTCCTGCCTTGTTTCGTACCCCGTCGAACATGAAAAAAGTCAGTGGCTTTACCGTTGTTTACAATACAGCTGAGGTTGTTACTTAAAAGAATCTTAATCCATTTAACAAAATGTTCTCCAAATCCGAATTGATGCAAGACGGCATAGATGAAATTATGTTCAATTGAGTCGAAGGCTTTTTCGAAATCGGCTGCAAATAGGAGAGAGGGTACATTTTTACTTTTTGCATAGTCCATCATGTCTTGGATTAATCTTAGAGGTTCGTCTATATTCCTACCTTTAAGGAAAGCAGCTTGGTCCGGACTGATCAGTGAGGGTAGAATCCTGTTTAGTCTGTTACTTAACACTCTACTACATATTTTTACATCTACATTGATTAGACTAATTGGACGCCAAGTGTCCAGGTATCTATTGTCTTTTCCTGGTTTTTCAAGTAAAGTTATTATTATTTGTTTTTGTGATGTCGAAAGCAAGCCCATCTTAAAATTTTGGTTTAAACCGTTAACAAAGTCGTCCTTCAGTTCTGTCCACATACACATATAAAATTCTTTAGTCAACCCGTCGTTTCCTGGTGTCTTAGAAGTACCCATTTGTTTGAGAGCATTATAGCATTCTTCCACTGTAATTAATCTTTCGCATATCTCCTTGTCATACGCTGATGCCGATGGAATATTAAAGTTTGTGAGAAAACTCAAACACTCGTCAAACTGTTTTGTCTGAATTTGATTGAAAAAATAAGTTAAAGTGATCTTTGATCATTTTAAGTATTCCGCTAGGTTCAGTAATTTCCTTATCATCCTTATCATCCTTATCCATTAATTTCCTAATGTGTGTTTTAGCTTTGTTTCGTTTCTCTAAAGTTAAGAAGTATTTTGTACTTTTTTCTCCAAGTTCGTACCATGTTGCTTTTGACCTAATAATTATACCTTCGGTGATATAGTTGCTTTTCTCTTCTAAAGATTTTAAGAGCCTATCGTGTTCGTCCAGCAAATCTTCCTTTTTCTCCCATCCGTTTATTTTTTCAATCTCTTTGATCTCCGATTCAAGTTGTTGGTATTCTGATTTACGTTGCTTTGCCACTTTTTTTGAAAAATTTATAGAAAACTTGCGAATTTCGTATTTAATTAGTTCCCATCTCAATTGAGGATCCGTTATGTCCTCATTATCTAACGATACTTTTATTTCTTTTATCCGTTTCTTAATCTCCTCGTTTTCAACAAGTGAGTTATTGAATTTCCAAAAAGAAGGTCCTCTGGTTTCGGCCTGGTGTGCTTTAAAATTCAGTGTAATAGCTGAGTGATCCGTTGAGGGGGCTGGAATAATGTCGCAGTTTTCTACGAACGGTTGCAGTTCGTCGGAAATAAAGAAGAAATCTAATCTACGGTATAGAAATTGATTCATTTTGCTAGATATACCTTGTGCTTTACCTCGCCACGTAAAACGTTTTGCATCTGGATTCCTTACTCTCCATATATCACACAGATCACATTCAGCCATGATCGTTTCCATGGTTTCAATAGAGTGAAGTTTAAGAGTTGGGTTTCCACCCGACGCTTCGAGGTCCGAATCTAGGATAAAATTGAAATCCCCGCCCCAAACAATGTAGGTTTCTACAGGGCATTCCACCTTGGAGAAGATTTCCTCGATTTCTTTCAATAAAGTTACCTGTTCTTTTTCATAATTTGGAAAATATGAATTAATGAATAGAAAATTGTTCCCTTGTATTTCACTCAACACTATCACATATCTCCCCTTCACATCCAAAGTTTGATGTTTAATTTGCATATTTAATTTACTGCCGAACAAAATGGCAGTACCTTTGCTATTCGAAGTCCCGTGAGACATTACTAATTTACCTCTTGTTCGCTTTGACCACTCATTTTCTATTTCTGGAGTACTGTGTGTTTCTTGCATAAAGGTAACTCCGTTATCTCCTCCGTGTTTGACTATCAATTTAGTATTTTTTTATTTTTCTTGTAATCCCTTAAGCCTCGAACGTTTAATGATAGTAAATTAAAGCTAAATTGATTCATTTAAAGATAAGATTTTTTCTATATGTTTTAGATCCGACCGGCAAGAACAACAAAACACAAAAAGACACTGACTATTCATAAATGAATTTAAATCCATACTGAATTTTTACTAGGGCTATTAAGCGAGTTACCCTCCCTCATCCGCTAATAAATACAAAAGTTACGTAAAATATATAATCAAGTTAAACATGTTCATACTAAGGTCTAAGTTCTATTATAAAGTTTAAGCTTAGATGATTAATTTCTGACCTACCGGCCATAGCTTTCCTCTATAATAAACAACTTGTCCGGTTCAGATTTACTAAAGGCCGCCGGAATCCTGTTTGCTTTGTCCAGCTTGTATGTGGACATCTGAGCTTTTCTTCTTTTTACCAATTCAGAGGGTAGGTCAACGAACATTTGGTAGTTGGTTCCCTTCAAGTTACGCCCACGAGACATGATGTCTTCACAATCCTTTGCTCGTAAGAATCTTACTAATATTGGTCTCGGCGTAGCTCGGTTCATGCTTTTCCTTGCTGGATTTCGGTGAACACGTTGTATTTCCACTTCGTCGCAGTCACTGTAGTTGAGCTTGTCCCTCAGGAACGATCTTATCACCTTTTCTGCGTTCTCGTCGTCCTCTTCATTGATATTCATAAATTTTATATTTTCACGTCTCGAGTACGCTTCTAGGTACAGATCTTTCGACTTTAAATCTTCGATTTTCGCCTCGAATTCCTTGGCCCATACTTCGTTTTCAGACTTGAGAGTTTCTAGTTCTTCCTTTAACTTGACTTCTAGGGACGTTACGCTGTTGTCACAAAATGTGATGGCCGACTTCAAGTCGCCCATTTCATTTCTTGCAGAGGCTTCAAATTCTTCCAGTTTGGTAGTTCTCGCTTCTATCTTTGCCATGGTTGTCATGTTCAGCGTTAATTATTTCTACAATCAAGTATTCTACAGCACTGGATTAACGCGATTAACGTAATTGTGATGACAGTCTTTTAGAATTTTAATGAAATGGTCTTTCAGGTGGACGCGATTTCGAGCTATGGCCCGGTGAATATGTAGAAGTGTTCAATTTTGGTCGAACTTTAACGAGATATTTCTTGAAATTTTTACCGACCCCCAAGTTGGAGATAATTACCACAGCATTCATTCCTTTATATAATTTCAGTTTTTATAGAGAATGGGGCTTCAAAAAATGTATAGCTGTCAGATTTAATAGATTCTTCTCACCCCATACTCGGTGTAATGGCGGAATTGATGTTTTGTGTTACTTCTCGAAGCCATGGTTCTATCATATCTTCGTCTATTTCCTTATTCTAAGTCTTTGAAAGTATAAATGAGAGAACAGACTTTGCAGAAAAAATAGTTGTTAAGAAAATTAAAAACTTGTTTCCACTGTTTTACATTGCAGTAGTTTTGCTTACCATTTACGGGACTCGCGACGAGCAGAAATGTGGACTCCAAGCATTCAAGTCAAATTATCTTTCGATTTCTACCGACCCCCAAGCTGCTTAATGTTACGGAGGCGAAGATTATTCAATAGTCATTCCATTCATCACAATAAATGACTTTCAAAAAATGCATAGCTCCTGCTATGAATGTTCAAAGTGCATGTATACGGCGAAGACGGCAGCCATTGTCAGTTTAGCTTGTCATGTCTGGACCTCCCTCACCTTGCAATATGCAACTCATAATACATCGTAAATACTGGTTATGACAACTGCAGCATGCCTTCAGCATTGATAAAATAGAATCCATCATTTTAGAGTTGCATATATTCATATAGACAAGTTAATAAATAAATATATGAGAAAGAACTTCGCCATTTTGTTTGTTATTCCTGGTATTTAAATTAGCGCGGGATGGCGCGGGATATATGCGCGTGTCAGAGGGTCTTTTTGTTCATGTTGGCATTTCACGCATGCGCAGACAAAATGCCCATGTGCTATTCTGATTGCAAAACATGTACAGGCCAGTTAACATTGTCAAAATGCATCTAATTAATATATTCCCCATAAGCTATTTCGTTCTCAGCTTCTATGTTCTATGATTTTGAACCCGACAACAATTCTTCAATTTGGTGCCTGATACGTTCCTGTAGTGATACAAAGATTATTTAGCAACGTTATTGTGAGTGTATATACTATGCTGGAACTTCGCGTTTAAATATTTTTTTATATCGACATATATGTTTTTTACTATATAGTTATTATACATAGTCACTATTTATGATACTTTTCTGCATATAGGGATATTTTTCTGTTTGTTATTTTATTCCGATAATCTATTCTTGTAATACTTAATATTATTATTATAATTTATATAGGGATATTTTAATGGTGTAAATAGAAATTCGAGTGGGGTAGATAGGTGTCTCCAATTAGTTTCTTGTAATTATTATTATTATTATTATTATTATTATTATTATTATTATTATTATTATTATTATTATTATTATTATTATTATTATTATTATTATTATTATTATTATTATTATTATTATTATTATTATTAACTAGTATAAATGTATGTTCAGTAATTTTCCGGCAAACGAAAGGAATGCATACCAGTGTGTAGTGATGAATAGAACGTTAATTCTATGTTAATACTAAGACGTGACATATAGATTAACTAATTTGTAAATCATATTATGTGTGGAATTAGTATAATTACACAGGTGATTATAGAAAATCAAGCGCGCTAATTGGCCGACGGAACTTCGGACAATTTCTCGATAATCACCTACAGCGTTTCGGCAAGATGGCGGCCAACCAGGTTCGTCGAGGATTCAGAAGAGAAAACAAACATACTGAAAGAAAACGTTGTCCCGAAAAACACAAATATGCGACAAAATATAGGATAAAGTTGTCAGTCCATACTTTGATAAGTTAGATAGTTTTCTGCTTGGTTTTTAAAAGGCCGTAAACAAACATTGAATTCAAGCCACAACAGCGAATGATTGCCGATACTTTTCATAAGATTTTCCCACGTTTCCTTGTTTGTCTTGTTTTTGTTTTTTACTTGTTCAACTCTTCTCGCGATAATCACTTCCCCTTCGGCGAAAAATGAACCTTTGAAACTATGCACGAATAATTTGCTGAGAAGGCTTATTTTTAATAGGATCGGCGCGACTTAAGGTCGACGTTTACATTAGGCCTTAGCTAATCTGGAAAGTTAGGTAGGTGAACTTCGGCTTCATATTGACGATGCTAGCCGAACTATGGCCTAGTTCAAACGACGAAGAAATACCGTCTGTAATCTTAGACTTGGGCCTTCCACAGGAAGCCCAAGTAACTAGACGATTCTACAAGCGTTCGCTTGTGCCCTGGTGCGATCGAGTACTGGGATGCACTGCAGCATGCACAAAAGACGCATACTTATGGCCAGGGCCTCCACCTTCCATTCGTGAGGGAGCTGTGAAGAACGAATAGATCAGGAACGATGGTCCGCTATACTACGTAGCGACTGGCTTGAAAGACGCATAGATATGCGATTGCAGATTGTGCTTAGTCATCATAGGTGTAACGTTACTCAATGTTTAGATCTGAGATAATGATTATAGTGATCTAATCAGTGTTTGGTTACTTGTTGGGTGACTCGGTTGAACATGCAGAATTTGGAATCGCCCGGCACTCGACAACATAACACAGGCCAGCTCAGAATTTGTATAAACGGCTGATTTTGGGGAACTATTTCAGAAAGTGCTAAAACCTTGAACAGTTTTAATCGAACTAATTTACATTTAAATACATATAGTGTATTATTCTTGTATCTACTACTTGCTCCCTCCATTCGTGGTGCAATAAAGACCTACTTGAGATCTTTACGTGAGTGAATTTGACAGCTGAACTTGCCCTTTGACCTCCGGTGCTTCCTGATTGGTTTGTGATTTGTAATCTCTCTTCCCAGTCTCACTCGATTGCAGATTTGCCACGCCGAACAAAAAAAACAAAAATACGGGTTTTTCAACTCGTACCGGCCTTAGGCCTGGGCAACAGTAAAAACCCAAATTGCGTTCACCCTACTGGCTCACACAATTTTGGACGTTTTGAAAAATACACCGACTCATTCAAATCTTTTAAAAATAGATACTTTGCAGAATTACGATCACGTGGTTGTAATAATAATAATAATAATTTATTTATATAGCGCTATTTCCTAAAAGTCCAATAGCGCTTTACAATATTTAACTAAATAATTAAAAAGTAATCCTAATTAAACTAAGCTATTTATATGTATTCATCTTCTATATACAATCATAAAAAATCTAAAGATAAAAACATAAAAATAAAAAAAATCTGATTATCATCTAAAGTATAGTAATTATAAAAATAAAGTTTACAGTGTGGACACTCGAACCGTGAACACTTCAAGTTTTTTTCGAACTTTTTTTTTCGAACTTTCTATTGCCTCATCGCATCTCAAATGGAGCATTGAGTTTAAATATACTTAGTGATCAAAATAAATCATTTTTCTAATCAATTTGCTCAATGGATAATTTATAAATATGTGTTAGAAAAAACCTAAGTGTTCACGGTTCGAGTGTCCACACTGTAATTGAATGCTTGCGTAAAAAGAAAAGTCTTGACCTTAGATTGAAAAATGTCTAATGTCTCAGCATTTCTAATAATAAGTGGAAGTGAATTCCACAACATGGGCGCAGCTACAGAAAAAGAACGACCGCCATACGTTTTAAGTTTGTGCTTAGGAATCAACACTTATAGGTTATTAGACGAAGAACGTAATGTGCGGGAAGGTCTGTATCTAACAATAAGCTCAGAAATATACTGTGGAGCTATAGTATGAATGGCTTTGTAATTAATACTAGAATTTTAAACATTATTCTATATTTAACAGGTAGCCAATGAATTTCATGCAGAATTGGTGTTATATGATCGAATTTTCGTTTACAAGTTAGTAAACGTGCAGCTGAATTTTGAACATATTGAAACCTCTTAATTAGATATTCTGGCAGGCCATATAATAAGGAGTTACAGTGGTCAAGTTTCATTGTAATAAATGCATGAATGAGTGTTTCGCAAATGTCAGTACTGACTGGCAAAAAACATCTGACTTTATTTCTTTGAAGACATAACATCAGTAGTGACAGTAAAGAAATCTGTTTGAAATACTATTTTTCAACCTCCAGTTGATTGTCGATCTTTCTCAATCAACGTCTCAAAGTTTGTTTGCCAGCAGAGCCGTTCTCATGGGATCTTCGGCTCAGTTCATTCGTCATTCAAGCGATATATTGGCATGACTGTAAACTGCAAAGGGCCTATTCCACTCGTAATCACATGGATACCCATACGAATTCCCTGAGGTTTCACTGAACAATTGCGTCACTAGCCTGCGTAGCAAGCGTTTTTTTAGGCCGCGCGGAAGAATTTTTGTTTTTTGGCCGCGCGAAACTTGGGGCGAGAGCAAAAAGGGGAAGGAGGGGGCTAATTACCAAGTGTTTACACATGCATGTTGCTTCGCCATCGCCAGAGTCTGAAAAATTAAACTTTTTCCGAAGCCAGTCGGAAGAACAGCAAGCAAATCTCCTCCACGAATTAGTTGTGTAATCGAGGACATCTGTTCAGCACGCAAAATGCAGTTAAATCCTAGCTCCGAAAGAGAATTCAACGCTCTATTTATTTCTTCATGAACATGATGAACACTCGATGAAATGTATCACCCGATGGGTTGTCAATCAACAGTACCACGCCGCGCCAATCAAAAACCCCGTTCGCTCACGAACGGCGTTTTTCAAACTCACAGGGTTTGCCTGCAAGCGTTTCCTTCTCGCCCTTCCCCCTCCCCCTCCTTCCCCTTTTTGCTCTCGCCCCAAGTTTCGCGCGGCCAAAAAACGAAAACTCTTCCGCGCGGCCTAAAAAACGCTTGCTACGCAGGCTATTGCGTCACTAGTGCAACTTCGAGACCAAATAAGCCGCGACTTACATAAGACGCGAACTAACCCATTTATACGAGCGAGTCTGTCCGTGGCTTACGCTAGATGCAGCTTATATAAGACACGTACGAACGAAGTTTTTGTATCATTTATACGCGTGCTTCGCGTCTTATGTAAGCCGCGGCTTATTTGGTCTCGTATAAATGGCCCTAATGTTTCATGTCCAAACATTAGTCGGTGGCTGCACTTTTGGTCATATATGACATACAAAGTGATAAGTAAACACTATTCCATTCGAGTTCAATCTTGAAATAATTTGCACGAGTGTGTTTTTCAAACGGATCGAGTATCAAAATTGCACGAGCTCGTAGAACTCGAAACCGTATGATCACCAATTAATAATATTCATGAAAATAATAATATTTTATAAAGGTAATTTGGAAATTACCGTTCAACGTACTGCATAGACTTGCTACAAGTCGCCCACTCTCTTTTTCTCCCTGCCCATAGAAAGAGAACTTGGCGAGCGCGAAGCGCGAGAATTTACGAGCGACGGAGTCGCGAGTGGGCGACTTGTTTCCCTTGCAGGGATTCGATTTCCGTTTCGCGCCAAAAATGTCGACAATTTTGACGTAATCACTTTTGGGGACGGAGCCAAATCAAAATATGAATAATTATATAGGGCGGCTTTTCATTCTTTTTATTCTGTTCTAAGCTATTTACATACTTGATTGACATCTCTTCACCAAGGCGTTCTGATTGGCTGTTTGATATAATGTATTCACTGACTGAAAAACCCGTCGGTAAAAATGGCGCGAAGCAGAGATGAAAAGTCCTCAGTCCCGCCAGTAAAAAAAAAAAAAAAAGGGCTGAGGACTTTTAGAAAGTCTACGTACTGCACTGCTCTTAGCCAATCAGAATCGATAATTTTTTTAAGGAATATAAATTTAAAATTATCCTTTAGACCGGATTTCTCAACTAGCAACCGGTCTGCAGAGTTAGCCACCGATCGTTAGTCTTTATACGAGTTGACCGCTGACCGGAGACCTGCTTGATTTACCGCAGGCCTGGTGGCAAGAGCACTCGTTGTTTTCCGACAGGAAAGGAACTCTGGAACTGTTCTAACTTCAATTGCTTTATGGAGTTCTCGTTAGAGTTAGTATCGGTAATGTTACATTAATATGTTCTTTGAGTATTTTGTCATACCGTTGTGTCTATTTTATTCCAGAACGGTCTCTTCATCGTTGTCAATAAAGTCTATTTGAACATCGAGGAGGTTGTTTCTTTACGGTCGGCTAAGTAGTTTTCTGTAGAATGTTAAAAGATTCCATCTGCTTTTGCATTTATTCTTGTTTCGTTTTCAGATACGCCCAAAACACTAAACATCGTTAGATATTATATTTATAATTAAATATTTCGACACAGCTAGATAACTTAGAACTTTTCCCATCTAACAGTATAACTTTGACACAATATCTCAAGCTATACCACAGGCAGCCCAACCATTGTTTCTGAGGCTATTTATAATTATTAAAAAAATATATTTGTATGCGCGCGTTTTTTTTTTTATGGGTTTCCTGTGGTAGAGCGCGCGCGCGATACGTATTATATTGGGTTCCCTGTGCATAGAAATGTATAATGTTGGGCTTCCTGTGTGCATCCTGCGGGACGCGCCCGCAGCAATGTGTATATTGAAACAAGGTGTGAAACTGATGGCGTATCAAGGCCTGATGTTTTTCTGGTGCACTTTTCCGTGAACCGATCACAGGCAGCCCAACCATTGCTTTTGAGGCTACTAAATAATTCAAAAAATGATATTTGCGTCTTTTTTTGATGGGTTCCCTGTGGTAAAGCGCGCGCGCGCGCAATACATATGTTGGGTTCCCTGTGCTGAGTAATGTCCTATGTTGGGCTTCCTGTGTGCGTCCTCGGGATGCGCCCGCAGCAAATGTGTATATTGAAACAAGGTATGAAACTAGGTCACGTGACAATTACGTTTTTGCTCCTAATCTTTGTAAAAATGACGTGAACATTCAATTTTTCTTCGAATAACTAAACTTTACCGTATTTCTCTAAACACTTTATAAGTGTTAGTCTTTTAACTTCACCGTACGCTGATAAACTTTAATTTTGACATTTTGCGCCTCATGGCCTGATGTGCGGTGGTACTTTTCTGGTGCACTTTTCCGTGAAGCATTCGGATTTACCTTCGAGAGGACATCGGCAAGCGCTCGGCAAATCTGAATTGTGCTCTTTTTTGCAAGTTTTAGTATTTATATTTTTACTAAACATAAGTCAAAACATCTACAATATACTTTATTTGCTTTCTGTTTTGACTTTTATAAAGTATTTGTATTGTGTTTTGATTTTTATCGATTGAAATGCTTTAAAATTGAGGCATTGTGCTTTATAAATGCTGAATAGTCTCAATATTTAGTACTACACAAGACATTTTTGCTATCAGTGCTTATAAACAAAATGACAAACAACGTATTTATTTCAACAATCAGTTAAAATAAGTTTACTACCTTTTTACATACTGTTTTGCCGTTCTTCAGGTACAATTTATTCACTATATTGATCAGTAATACTATGGATAATAAATACGAAATTAATAAATAAGCTTATTATGCATGACACCACAATCGACAAGTTATCGTTGTGAATCAATAGCAAACATCGAAGTAAAGTTGGAAGCGATAAGCTTACTTACGTTCTTACGAAAACCGTATTCAGTTAAACTACTCTGTGTTTCTCTCAGATGATAGTATTTGCTAAATGTGTTGTGCTATATTTCAATGACAATAATGAACAACTGTTGATATTTTAGTTCACGGCGCAGCTTCAACTGCTTCACGAGTCCATCGCCATTCATGTCTCCTTCGATGTCAGTGAATTTGAGTTCGTCTATATTTTTGCTTCAGATGGTTTAGGTCTGTTCCGGCTTGTGTTTTAAGAAGTACTGTAAGAAAGTACAAAATAACGTCAAACACTTTGTAGATCAGTGAGAGAGTCATAAGACTTAATGCTTAAACAGATGAAGGACTATCAGCCATTTAAGAGGTTCCTTTTGAAGTCGGTGTATTTCGATCATTGGCAACTACACAAGTCAAATAGCTCAGTCATAATTTATGAAACATAACTGATTTCTGAGGATTATTAAGCAGTCCTTCTGCCCTAGTATAGGCAAGTGCTTTTATTAGAGAACAGTTAGAGCAAAAACTACTAAAACCTCAAGAAAATACTTCAGAAAATATATTTTTTCCAACAAGGCTTTCGTGTGTCGAGCACAACATGCAATTTTCCGCCATTCAAAATGAAAAAGGACTACTTTAAACCCGTCGAAATTCTTCTAAAGTTACGTAAAGTTGACATGAATTGTGAACTTCTAAACTTACCACGGATGAAGAATAGAATCCAAACGATTACACCGAAAAAATTTGTTTCATCAACTTCTCCGCCATTTTTCAAAACTTCAGCGACTTCACCCTGGGTACCCCCCACGGGCCTGTAGCGTACGACGACTTCGGCTCTTCGGCTCACGGAAAAGTGCACCAGAAAAGTACCAAGTACCACCGCACATCAGGCCATGATACGCCATCAGTTTCATACCTTGTTTCAATATACACATTGCTGCGGGCGCGTCCCGCAGGATGTACACAGGGATCCCAACATTATACATTTCTATGCACAGGGAACCCAATATAATACGTATCGCGCGCGCGCGCGCACTACCACAGGAAACCCATCAAAAAAAGACGCGCGCATGCAAATAAATTTTTTTTAATAATTATAAATAGCCACAGAAACAATGGTTGGGCTGCCTGTGACCGATGAGCCGAAGTCGTCGTACGCTACAGGCCCGTGGGGGGTACCCAGGGTGAAGTCGCTGAAGTTTTGAAAAATGGCGGAGAAGTTGATGAAACAAAACATGATTTTTTCGGTGTAAACGTTTGGATTCTATTCTTGATACATGGTAAGTTTAGAAGATCACAATTCATGCCAACTTTAAGTAACTTTAGAAAAAATTCGACGGTTTTAAAGTAGTCCTTTTTCATTTTGAATGGTGGAGAATTGTATGTTGTGCTCGACACACGACAGTTTTGTTGAAAAGTAAGCTGAACTAAATATATTTTCTGAAGTATTTTCTTGAGGTTTTAAGTTAGTAGTTTTTGTTCTAACTGTTCTCTATTAAAAGACAACAAAGGACTTGCCTACACTATGGCAGAAGGGCTGCTTCAGTTATTTTTCATAAATTATGACCGAGCTATTTGACTCAGTTACAAGTGTACAAGTTGTCAGTGAAATACACTTCAATCAAGTTCAACAAAGAACCTAGTACTTTATCTGTTTAAACATTATGACTCTCTCATCTACGTTATTTTGTACTTCAGTTCTTACAGTACTTCTTAAAACACAAGTCGGAACACCAACACAGCATAAACCATCTGAAGCAAAAATATAGACGAACTCAAATTCACTGACATCGAAGGAGCCATGAATGGCGATGGGCTCATGAAGCAGTTGAAGCTGCTGTGAACTAAAATATTTATAACAGTTGTTCATTATTGTCATTGAAATAGCACAACACATTTAGCAAATACTATCATCTGAGAGAAACACAGAGTAATTTTAAATACGGTTCATGGAAGAACTAAGCTTATCACACTCCGATGTTTGTTATTCAAATGTTCACAACTTTGTCGATTGTGGTTACAGGCTTAGAATTTATTAATTTCGTATTTTTGAATACGAAATAATATCCATAGTATTACTGATCAATATAGTGAATGAATTAACAGAAAGAACGGCAAAACAGTATGTAAAAAGCTAGTAAACTTATTTTAACTGATTGTTGAAATAAATACGTTTGTTTGTCATTTTAGTATTGATAGCAAAAATCAGTGTTATGCAGTACTAAATATTGAGACTATTCTGCATTTATAAAACACATTGCCTCAATTTTAAAGCATTTTAATCGATAAAAATTAAAACACAATACAAATACTTTATAAAAGTCAAAACAGAAAACAAATAAAGTATATTGTAGATGTATTGACTTATGTTTAGTGAAAATATAAATATTAAAACTTGCAAAAATGAGAGCAATTCAGATTTGACGAGCGCTGGCCGATGTCCTCTCGAAGGTAAAATCCGAATGTTTCACGGAAAAGTGCACCAGAAAAGTGCGGCGTACATCAGGCCATGAGGCGCAAAATGTCAAAATTAAAGTTTCTCAGCGTACGGTGAAGTTACACGACTGACACTTATGAAGTGTTTAGAGAATACAGTAAAGTTTAGTTATCCGAAGAAAACTTAAATTTTCACGGCATATTGAAAAAAAATAGGGGCAAAAACGTAATTGTCACGTGACCGAGTTTCATACCTTGTCTCAATATACACATATACTGCGGGACGCACACAGGAAGCCCAACATATAAGTTACTCAACACAGGGAACCCAAATAATACGTATCGCGCGCGCGTTCTAAACCACAGGAAATCCATCAAAAAAGACGCGCGCATGCAAATATATTTTATTAATAATTATAATTAGCCTCAGAAACAATGGTTGGGCTGCCTGTGGCTATACAGCTAGTATATTGAATCTTTGCGAGCAAGTTCTCTATGACAAGTTTTATCTTCACAAGTTTTATTTGCTCGTCTGTAACGACTCAGGTATATTAAAGTGCCTATACCCCTGTGAGATTCTTTCAAAAATCTATTCAATATAAGCTGAATAGTTGGTGGGTTCAGTATTTTGTGATTTGAACCTTGCGTTTATGAGTTATAGAGGTTTGAAATATCAATATGCAAATTTGATGACGTCAACCCAGTAATTTGCCATAACTTATGTAGACTTTTTCAAGAAGAGCTTATATTTTGAAATGGGGAAAAAGTTATAAAATCATTTATAAAGACTGTGAAAATATTCTGTAAGTTTTCAAATGTCAATAATCAGCACAAGGGTGTTTTTGTATAATAAATGAAGTCTTAGTAGACGTCATCAAATTTGCATATTGAGATTTCAAACCTCTATAACTCATAAACGCAAGGTTCAAATCACAAAATACTGAACCCACCAACTATTCAGCTTATATTGAATATAATTTTAAAACAATCTCACAGGGGTTATAGGCACTTTAAGGCTTGGCTTTTTAGAGCAACACGTAAAATCACATTTTTTACAATAACTCTGTCCATTTATAACACATGATTATGGTGTTTGGTCCTTAGGAGGCATTTAGGTTTTGTAATATTTTAAGTGCAATTATGTTAATTTCTAGGTGTCACGTGACCTTTAAATGAGAAAAAGAGAAAATTGAAAATGGGGAGTAGAGACTTTTCTTAGAATAATAAAATAGGTGTCTTTTGATGATGTTTGAAGAGGTCTTCCTAAGTTAGCCTTTGATGGTTGTCCCCATCTAAATGGTAAAGAGAAAAATGAGAATATATAATTTTCAGCTTGGTCACGTGACCTGTTTTGTCAATTGTCTTCATAACTAACAACGATGGACAACGAGAAAAGGCTATTTTGGAAAGAGCTATACAATTGTCCTTATTGAAAACATATTTTATTATTCTAAGAAAAGTCTCTGTACACCCCATTTTTTGTTGAATCTTTCGTACATTTGTGACCACGTGGTTTGTCACGTGATACGGTATGTCCAGTAGTTACCATATAATATTATCTGATTCAACGAACTACAGCTACTGGCAAAGTTTCAGTTTGGTAGGTTTAATTCCTGACTCAATATTTCAATAATTGTGATTTTATGCTAATTAGTCTCTGAGCCAAGCCTTAATACACCTGAGGAAACACTTGTCAAGTTTTTCCTTGTAAAGTGCACTTGACAAGGTGCAAGGCAACTTGCATATCAAGAAATCCCCCATTAAAGTGTGCTGTTGCTCGGCCAGCTTTCCTATGTCCATATTTGGGCATTGTACTTACCATATTTGGAAACCCTGTAAATATGTTTCGCTTAAAAGTACGATTTTTATCGAAAAATCCAATCAAACTTACAGCAAATCGAGTAAATGAATGTAAACATTGTCCTCCATTTTGTAACACGGCCAAAAAGACTGGGAAACCTAACACAGGGGGACCGGTAAACTCGTGCCCAGTCCCCGTAGCTGGTCTACGAAAAAAGCACAGATTTCTTGATATGAAAAGGCCGAAAACTTGCTGAATTTGCAAAACTTGCTTGTCTGTATGGTCAAGGAAAACTTGTCAAAGAAACTGACTTGTTTATTCGTTCACACGAGTAAATAAAACTTGTCAAAGCACAACTTGTCAAAGAAAACTTGTTGTTCATAAACACGAGCATGTAAACTTGTCACGGACACTTGTCAAAGATAACATGCTCGTCTGTAAGATAATTCATTATGATAGACAACCTGTTGTAACTCCCTATAAATATAATCACATTTTAGTTTGTAAGTGAGTGCTAGAAAGACCAGTCTGAATAATACAACAACGGTAC
This sequence comes from Actinostola sp. cb2023, assembly GCA_033675265.1. Classification (NCBI taxonomy): domain Eukaryota; kingdom Metazoa; phylum Cnidaria; class Anthozoa; order Actiniaria; family Actinostolidae; genus Actinostola; species Actinostola sp. cb2023. The sequence continues at coordinate 62,525 of JAUJYZ010000099.1, forward strand.
CAGATCTGCCTGAAACTCCCGTTTTAAAATAATTTAGATATAATGCGCGCTGTGATTGGTCAAAACACCGTTTTAGATGAGAGTATATAACACGCTACGTCATGACCTTGAAGCGATGCAGCGGTGGATTTGATCGATACCAAATATATTTTTTTCTGCTGTTAAACATGTTTTATTTAATAAATATAGTTTCAACAAAAGCCATAGAATTAGCTTTTCTTGTTTTCTCAAGTTGAAGTTCTATCTAGATGTGATTTTGCTGTTTTGAAACCGAAAATTTGCAAGAATTGAGTTTAAAACACACCAAAAACTCCCAACTGAAACTGGCGACGAATCGTCCACTTTTGTCCACAAATCACAATATAAACGAAGATAACTAAATAATCTAACTGCTCAGTTTTCTCAATCACATACTAACCGTTCTATGAGTTCTACATAGCTACACATATTTTCTCAAGTTAACGAATGAAAATACCAAGCAACAATAGCCGTATTTACTCACAAAACAGAGCGATTCTTGTAGCTACAAATTGACAAGTGTTAGCTGTCTCAAGAACGTCCATCGTTTATACATTCTTGTCGAGAAAAACGCTGAAAAGATTCAAAAATACGACAAAAACTGTGGATATTTGGCTACCTGACTTCGTGCTCATTCATCTAGTTGTCAAATATTTCAAAAAGCCGGTTGGCGATTCGTCTTCATTAGCTCAGTTTTTCTTCGTTTTTCGTATTCACAGGATACACAAACTGATATAGGAAGCCGTAAGAAGCATTTTTCTTAAATTTTCCGACAGAAAATAGGATTCTTCAAAACGTTTTTGCTGTCAAAACACTAAACGGCACAGATAAAAGTTGTCGAGTCGCTTGCCAATTTGATTTCTTTCGTGAGATTTGATTGGACGATGGGTGATTTCTGACGCTTTTCCGGAGAATTGCAAATTTGATCAGTAGAATCTCGCGTAAATAAAGGTTTTTTTCAAAAAGAAATAATTGTAGTTATTTTATAAAAGAAATATAAGACAGCGTTTTCCGTGTTATATACTGATCTAACTGAACACTTGGGATGTTGGGAGAACACTTGAGAAGCTGGAAACCACTCCGCGTGTCCTACGCTTCTCTCGTGTTCTCCCAACATCCCGCGTGTTTAGATCAGAGTATATAACACGGAAAACTGTCTTATATTCCTTAACTCTAACACAAGACGTTCCAGAAGAATATGGCTGCACATAAAAACTCCACTGATCCTTCAGTATCAGACCTTTCACCATTTCCAGGCAACTCACTTTAATTACGTCATCATGACATTAAATTCTGCCCCAACATGACTTGACGTTCTGTGACGTGCACTATGACGTAGCAATAATACGCGCGTCATTTCCGGGTCCAGGGTGATTTGCTTGTATTGTGCTTTCCAAGCATTTTGATAATGAATAAAATAGATTGTTTGCCAGTGACTACAAATAATTGAAAATGAACAACGTTTTTCTCGTCTTCACAATTGTTCCACTGGACCCCCAAAAAACGAGAACAACAAAGAAACCCGACAAAACAACCAGAATAACCAGCACCATCTGGAGCAATTAACTTAGTTTTCCCATTTGGTGTTTCTTAAATAGTTCAGTGGCAGTAAAGATAGTGGAGTCGATTATACCAGCCACAGTGAATGTACCGCCGATGATTGCACAAATCTGTGGAAAGAAATGAAGTCCATTAATGACGAAGATCGAAGATTTGACTTCGGTGAAGAAGTAAGCAACGAAAGTTATTCTGATATATATGTAAAACGCTAAGATTTTGAAATGATTAAATTGTTTAAAGTGTATATATGGCCAAAAAATTTATTTCTGATTTGCATATTGAGATTTCAAACCTCTGTAACTCACACGTGTGAAGCCCAAACCAGGAAACTACTACACCACCCCATTATCTAATTCATAAAGAATCGATATATACACTTTAAGTTTCCACTATCTGAGAGACAGGATTCATGACCCGGCCTAGTGCTATAGGATGATCCTACTGAGTACTGACTCGAAAGAACTCTACCCCGGGCCATGTAAACGGACAACAATAGATATATTCGCCTGCTAGGAAGATCCTAGCGTTAGGGTTATCTCACTCATGTAAACAGGCCATAAGCCCGCGAATTACTGCATTAATGCTTGACGTGCGTGGTCCCATAAAAAAATCAAGACAGTTGAGCCATGACAATCGAGTCATATAGCGTGCACCCGGCTTAAAAGAAGTGAGACAACGAATTGCAACGATGACAACGGTTTTCAACAAATTCTTCCCATTAGACACTAAAGTGCGGTATTGCAGAAACAATATGCAAATTAAGGAAATCGACACAACTTCGCTCGTCGTTTTCTAATAAATTGATTGAGCTTGCATAATTTTTCCGCAATACCGCGCCTCGCTCCTATTATACCACTTGGCAATCAGTTGTATAGAAACAAAAATCCGTTTGCCCATAGCTATAGAGTCAATGTCATTAACGTTGTCCACCTCGGAAAAGCACATTTACACATTTGCACATTTGCACATTTGCATCTTAATGACATTGACTGTATCTGTTTGGACTATAACGAATGGTTTCTGATATAACACCAGTCTGTACTTACAGTAGTGATAAAATGATATAAGGGCTTTCTTCGTTCAATGTACTTAACGGTTATAGGACTGAGATCATATCTGAACCAGAGAGCTGAAATAGAATCAATATTAAAATAGTTAAACATACCATGTGTACGAAGACTGCATAGCTATTTCAATTAGTTGACTCACAGAGGTGCGACCCCAGAGAATCATGGGAGATACGGTTTACCAAGACTGACATTTCAACAAAACATTCAACCAACTCATTATCAAAGTTACTAGAAATTGCTTCACCACAATGTTCTTGTTTTATAATAGTACAAGATGTTCATGAAGAATATAGATATAGCTGCATATAGAAACTTCCATGATCTTTCAGGATCGCAACTTTCACACTTTCTGGGCTTTTAACCATAGTAAATTTATATTGTGTATATTTTTATACAATCTCTTTATATATGATCTATTTACATATGATCTATTTATATATGATCTCTCTTTATATATGATCTCTTTATATATGATCTCTTTACATATGATCTCTTTATATATGATCTATTTACATATGATCTCTTTATATATGATCTCTTTATATATGATCTCTTTATATGTGATCTCTTTATATGTGATCTCTTTATATATGATCTCTTTATATATGATCTCTTTATATATGATCTCTTTATATATGATCTCTTTATATATGATCTCTTTATATATGATCTAAATGATTCCTTGGAAAATGTCAATAAACGATAAATTCATCGCAGAATCTCTAAATATCTTCAAACCGATTTGTCCTTTATTTTCGTGCGAAACATCGATAAGCGACAGCAGGTCATTTTCGTACATCACTTTTCTTTTATATTCACCGTGCGGTAGTAAAAACCAACGAGCATACATGAAGTACTAACCAGGCAGAATAGCACCGCCGTGTGAGTATGTGATGTAGTCCTGGTAAACAAACAAATGTTAGCACTTACAATTACAGGTTATTATCCATGTTATTATACAATTACAGGTTATTATCCATGTTATTATACAATTACAGGTTATTATCCATGTTATTATACAATTACAGGTTATTATCCATGTTATTATACAATTACAGGTTATTATTATATGTTTGGACTGAAAACGTCTCAAGAATATTCAACATATATATATTTCAGCATCGTGATCGCACCGATTGGGGCGCCCGGACAAATACCGCTGGATCCTCGAGCATGGCTACATTTGGATTAAAATGCATGATCCCGAGACCCACATGTGGAAATCCGAGACCTTGAAACCTTCCCTGCTGACAGAGTCTTCTTTTTCTTGTTTTGGATCGGAGAAAAAGAAGACTAGGTCAAAAAGATAAAGGTACTGTCTGATATTTGAGGTTCGCTTTCAAATTGGCTAGTTTTCAAATATTACATGTTCATCGATGCTTTTACCACAATATTTACTGTGTTTGGTGAATTTTAACGCTTTCAGACGGTTTGTAAAATACAATATATAACCAGACAAAAAAAACCCGCCATACAGGTACAAACCGATGTACTTCCAAAAGCAGTTCGAACTTACGGTCCTCTTTAGTTCAGTGTGACAGTGAAATGAATACAGTGGCAGCGTGCGCACCCATATATTAGAAAAAGCTACGCAATAAATTAAGTTGGGATTCCCGTGCGTAGCGCACACGGGTCCACTCTATTTAGACCCTCTGGCTTGCTGGTATGAAGTCTGCTAACTCAAGTGGACTCTAATTCTAATAATAAAATTCCCTGTGCAACTTTTACCCAGAAAAATACATTTTTTGGGGGATATCATTTGTGTTGTTGCTGTTTTGTCCCCCTCTCACGACCATGATCCTTAGCGTTTAAACAACATATTGTTTTGAAGTGACGTCATAATGATATGGGGCAATTCCGCTGATGGAAATCCATCCACGAAACCGATTGATTTCAAGCAATTGGAGAAAATACGATACATGTACATCTCCCAATGAAATACCTTGTAAGCCCAAGTATATTGATAAGAAAACGTGGTTGTTCCATCCAGTTTTTGAAAAATAGTCGGAACAATCTTCAGGATATAGTCATGAGAAGACAGTGCTAAAATAAGAAGAATTTTGTGAGCGTGGTAGGCGACATACAGTAACACAAAAATCATTAAATTAAGTATTAAATTATTATTATTATTATTATTATTATTATTATTATTATTTATTATTATTATTATTATTATTATTATAATAATAATAATAATAATAATAATAATAATAATTATTATTATTATTATTATTATTATTATTATTATTATTATTATTATTATTATTATTATTATTATTATTATTATTATTAAATGGGGCATTACTCTCATAAAATGATACACGACATTAAATTAACCAACCATTGACTTCTTTGTTATCATGATCCTGCAATGCTGTGAATGCACCTGGAATTTGTTCCTGGGTAAAACGTTGATGAATTAAAATATATATCTTGGGAGAATCTGGGCCCGGTTGTTTGAAAGCGGGTTTTCGCTAACCCGGGGTTAAATATACCTATTGTGGCTAGTTGATTGGATGAGAGGCTATATTTAACCCTGGATTAGCGGTAACCTGCTTTCGAACAACCGGGCTCTGTAGACAGGTCAGTATAATATACATGTATATGTAATAGACCTTGCACATGATTGTAACTGTAAGGGGAAAGTCTGTTGATTTGTTGATTGTTGTTCTTTCTAAAACAGTGTATTTAATGTTTGTTTGCAATCCAGCAAAGCAGTTCCCACGGGATCTTCAGCTCATATAATTTGCCTTTCAAGCATTATATCAGGATGTGCCTGCAGGCTGCAAAAGTTCTTGGTGTCACACACACATACATGTATATAAGGAAGAGAGCAAAATCTGTCACGGGCAGTAAGTTATTATTTTACCTTGATTTTTTCACCAAAATTAAGTGAGTTAATAACATGACCCATGTCAGGATTGTCTGGCTGGAAATATCACATAAAACAGAAAATTGGATAAGTGTCGTAGATGAAATTCCATAATACAAGCATGCATTTGCAAATACTTGTAAACACAGGCACATGTTGCTCACCAGCCCTCCATTGGAACAGATTTCATACATCGCACAGAATGGAGGGACACATACGGGACTTTGCCTATTGTTTGGCGCGAGATTCAAATGATGTTCATTAGAGTGTGACTCGCTAATACTACAATTTACAAAGGAATTTGACGAAAATGGCTGAAGTGGGTACTCAAAGCCAGTCTTTTTCTTGATTTGTGTATCAGTTTCTAAAGTTATTAAGGGTGGAAATGAAAGTCAAGATGTTAATCCAACTGCTGATATGAATAAAAATTACAACACTTATTTTGTTATAGTATCCTTTTTTATGACAAAATAGGGATAGTTTTGGTCATTTTACTATAGAAACTGTACAGGCACCCTCGAAACATCGATATTTTCTGTTCATCACGATAACTATTCAAAGTTATTAAGGGTAGAAAATAAAGATAAATAAATAAGGATCATCTTCCACCATCAAGTTGAATCATCCGCGGAAGCTTTATAGTATCCTTTTCGAGTTATAATAATCTTGGTCTTCACGAGACTCTTGTTGTCATAGCGACCGACGTGAGCTCAACTCATTCTCGCTTAGCTTCGCTTTATCAGATAACTAATACGCAAAACCTATCATTTGAAAGCTTATATAAAGTGTAAGTTCAGTTGTTATAAAGTAAGTTTTTGACGAGTTTTTAGTGTATGCGATGAAAAACTACGAAGTAATCAATGCGGCTCAGTTCTGTCTTCAAGTCGTTTGCAGTTGTTGTCATTTGAATGACTCTTAGCGGCCGACGTGAGTTCAACTCATTCTCGCTTTAACAGATAACTAATACTCAAAAGCTATCATTTGAAAGCATATATAAAGTGTAAGTTCAGTCGTTAAGTAAGTTTTTGACGAGTTCATAGTGTATCGGCGATGAAAAACTATGAAGCAATAAAATGGGCTTCTGTCTTCAAGTCGTTTGTTGTCACTGTTGAATGACTCTTAGAGGCCGACGCGCGAGTTCAACTCATTCTCGCTCTATCAGATAACTAATACGCAATACCTATCATTTGAAAGCATATATAAAGTGTAAGTTCAGTTGTTAAGTAAGTTTTTGACGAGTTTATAGTGTATGCGATGACAAACTACGAAGTAATCATTTCGGCTTTTGTCTTCAAGTCGTTTGTTGTTGTCATTTGAATGACTCTTAGCGGCCGACGTGAGTTCTCGCTCTATCAGATAACTAATACGCAAAACCTCTCAAAAACCAGCAAAAAGCATATTATAAAGGCATGACGTTCGTGTAAATGTTGATTTATAGAAGAGCCGTTGATCCATTGAAAGTATTTCACTGCGTAGAAAGGGTTTCTATCGCGTCGTTTCATGCATATTAATGACGCCTTTAGAAATCGTTCGACTGTAAGTACATGTCCCAAAAGACAATAGGATTCTGTGCGATGTGACTGTGACAATTTCCAAGGCATGGCACGGTCAAGGCATGGACTCCAGTTCAAACATAGAGAGCATGACCTGATTACAGTCACGGAATGGCATCTGAAGGTGTAGTTATACGGGCAACAAAATCGTGCAACTTGTCGCGCAACATTGTTGCGTTGCAAGTTGCAGAGCAATGTTTCTCGTATTACCACCATTCGCGCAACTTGTCGCGCAACACATTTTCGTGTTGCAGGTTGCAAAACTTTGTTGTGCAAAGTAGAAGCTCTTTCTACTTCATGCAACAAAGTTTTGCAACCTGAAACAAATGACCGAATATTTAATTTGTTGCGCGACAAGTTACGCGAACGATGGTAATACGAGAAACATTGCTCTGCAACTTGCAACGCAACAATCTGAAAATGTTGCGCGAAAAGTTGCACGATTTTGTTGGTCGTATTACATCACCTTCACGTCCATGCCGTAATTGTGTCAGTCGTATGAAATCTTCTCCATCATCCATTATCACCACTGCAGTGTTGTAATCAATTATCATCTGTATCCCAGACACACCTGTCTTCCTGCACCATGAGTTGAAATATGAAAATTTCCTGGAACCTGGAAAAAGATAATCATGTGGTCAGTAGATGAATGTATAGTTATTACAAATATCATAAACACCCACGTATAAGCTGCACTCTTTTGCCGAAAATCGTCTTTCCAAATCAGGGGTGCGGCATATATGAGGGACAATGATGTTTATACTATAACATTTAACTTTTACAAATCGTAGGTAATAATTTAATGGGTTAGGGTTACGGTTAGGGTTAGGACCCTAACCCAATGCCAACTCTAACCCTAAGTATTTTCCGTTTTGAAATTCAATGTTGGCGAGCTTCCTATGTTTGATGAAGTGAAGAGCGTAATGCACATAATGAAGCTTTTGTACGACTCGATTCCGATTTCTTCGATTTCTTTAGAAAAACGATTTTTTCCAAAGTCAGTTCTGTGTTGCCTAATATGGGGTGTGGAATATCTGCGGGTGCAGCTTATACGTGGATGCATGTTTATAGTTAAGTGAATGAGCATGTATTGAAACACTCAAGGAGAAAATAATTCACTCAAGTAACTTTTACCTTTCATTCATGTTATTACTATTGCATTTGATGGCCATCGGATGATGGCCGAAATATTCAAATAGACCAACATGAACAACACATTTCTTCTTGTCATTTCATTTTTATTTAATATATTTGCCCAAATTAACATTTTCAACTTTTACCTTGTTAATATTAAATATTCCGTGGAATCGACAGCCCTCTATAAAATGAACAATGTGCATATATAAGACTACAGTCGAACCTCTACTAATGGCCAACTCCCCACAACGGATACACCTCTTTAATGACCAAGGAGTTATGTCCCGGCCAACTGAGACAGCCAATGCATATATTATCTGTTTATTTGTTTTAAAACCTCTACACAATGACACACGTTTCTGCACAATGACAGCTCTGCACAATGACACCTTTGCACAATGATACAACTGCATAATGGTAATACCAATGGCACCTCTGCATAATCACACAGGTCTCTGCACAATCGCCACCTCTGCACAATGGCACCGTGACAGCTCTGCACAATGACATATCTGCACAATGGCACCTCTGCACAATGGCACCTCTGCACATTATGGCACCTCTACACAATGGCAACCTCTGCACAATGGCAACCTCTGCACGTCACCTCTACACAATCACCACCTCTGCACAATTGCCACCTCTGCACAATGCCACCTCTGCACAATGGCACCTCTGCACCTCTGCACAACGGTACCTATGCACAATGTCACCTCTACACAATGTCACCTCTACACAATGACACCTCTGCACAACGGCACCTCTGCACAATGTCACCTCTGCACAATCACCACCTCTGCACAATTGCCACCTCTGCACAATGCCACCTCTACACAATCACCACCTCTGCACAATTGCCACCTCTCCACAATCACCATCTCTGCACAATGGCACCTCTCATGGCACAAAATTTCGTACGGTCAGCGGACAGTAATTGCGGGCGCAAGTATCAGTCAGGATCATAGAAGGGATAATTTTAAAATGGTTATAACTCGCTCGATTCTCGTCCAAATTGCTTCAAATCTTCACATATAATAAAGGAATGATTGGAAATTATACAAGCAGTTTTTTTAGAGGATTGTATTTTATCGTTATTATCTTATTGATTTTATTGTCATGATACACATCTCCACATTTTCTTATAATAATGTACTGATATATAGCTTGGGTTACCTGTGGTCATCTTAGAAGAGTATTATGGGTATACAAGATGGTGGACGAAGCTTCGAAGACTTCAAGATGTTGGACGAAAACGATCAACTTTTTGAACTATTCCCGTGCGCCAATTGTTTTGTTACTCGACACAAAGACGAATTCACCATTTTACTACATTTTCAGCTGATTAGGGAACTAAGCAAGTCATTCTGTAAGTCATTTTTATGTGCACAATGGCCACCTTTGACATTAAACTTTCATTTCAGATATTTGGGAACCGTGTTTATCTAGTTTAAATCGCTCAATTAACTGTATTTTTGTCATGAATTTCATGATTTTCTCGTGGTGGCCGTTATGTTTGATTAGCTCAAAGGCAAAAACTTTCATTTAGATTTGGAACCACTTAGAAAACATAGTTATTGTCTTAAAAACATCTCAATTTATCGATATTTGTTCAAGGAAAAATAATAGATATTTGGGAACTGTGAAGGGACTTCGTGATCCAAGAAAAAGACGAAAATCTCTGAAGTGACCAATGCTTTTAAATAAAATTTCTGTTACTTTCTTTGCTCTTTAAACAATCCATTGCGCATGCTCGGCGACTATGCCGTACGAAATTTTTTGCCATGCTGCACAACGGCACCTCTGCACCATCACCACCTTTGCACAATTGCCACCTCTGCACAATGACACCTCTGCACAATGGCACCTCTACACCTCTGCACAACGGTACCTATGCACAATGTCACCTCTACACAATGTCAACTCTACACAATGACACCTCTGCACAACGGCACGTCTCCACAATGTCACCTCTGTGCACAATCACCACCTCTGCACAATTGCCACCTCTGCACAATGCCACCTCTACACAATCACCTCTGCACAACCTCTGCACAATCTGCCACCTCTCCACAATCACCACCTCTGCACAATTGCCACCTCTGCACAATGGCACCTCTGCACCTATGCACCATCATCACCTCTGCTTAATGGCACCTCTGCACAATGGCACCTCTGCACAATGACGTTTCTGCACAATGGCAACTCTGCACAATGGCACCTCTACACAATGACTTCTCTGCACAATATTAATAATAATGTCACCTCTGCACAATCACCATATCTGCACAATTGCCACCTCTCTACACAATCTGCCACCTCTGCACACCCTCACCTCTGCACACCCTCTGCACAATTGCCACCTCTGCACAATTGCACAGTCTCACAATTGCACTCTGGCTCCTGTGCACAATGTCACCTCTGCACAATCGCCACCTCTGCAAAATGGCACCTCTGAACAACGGCACATCTGAACAATGCCACCTCTGCACAATTGCAACCTCTGCACAATCACCATCTCTGCACAATTGCCACCTCTGCACAATCACCACCTCTGCACAATTGCCACCTCTGCACTGCACAATCACCACCTCTGCACAATTGCCACCTCTGCACAATCACCACCTCTGCACAATGGCACCTCTGCACTCTGCATCACCACCTCTGCAAAATTACCACCTCTGCACAATGGCACCTCTGCACAATGGCACCACCTCTCTGCACAATTGCCACCTCTCTGCCACCTCTGCACAATGCTCTTCCTCTGCACAATGATACCTCTGCACAATCACCACATCTGCACAATTGCCACCACCTCTACACAATCACCACCTCTGCACAATGGCACCTCTGCACAATCACCATCTCTGCACAATTGCCACCTCTGCACAACACCACCTCTGCACAATTGCACCTCTGCACAATTGCCACCTCTGCACAATGGCACCTCTGCACAATCAGCACCTCTGCACAATGCCACCTCTGCCACCTCTGCACAATGGCACCTCTGCACAATCACCACCTCTGCACAATTGCCACCTCTGCACAATGCCTCCTCTGCACAATGCACACCTCTGCACAATACCTCTACACAATGGCACCTCTGCACAACGGCACTTCTGCACAATGTCACAATGTCACCTCTGCGCAATGCCACCTCTACACACAATGCCACCTCTGCACAATGCCACCACCTCTGCACAATCACCACCTCTGCACAATTGCAACCTCTGCACAATCACCATCTCTGCACAATTGCCACCTCTACACAATCACCACCTCTGCACAATTGCCACCTCTGCTGCACAATGCTCTTCACCACCTCTGCACAATGATGCACCTCTCTGCACAATCTGCACAATTGCCCTCTGCACAATGTCACTCTCTGCACAATGTGCACCTCTCTGCACAATCACCATATCTGCACAATTGCCACCTCTACACAATCACCACTCTCTGCCACCTCTGCACAATCACCACCTCTCCACAATTGCCACCTCTGCACAACGGCACTTCTGTACAATGTCACCTCTGCGCAATGCCACCTCTACACAATGCCACCTCTGCACAATCACCACCTCTGCACAATTGCCACCTCTGCACAATGGCACCTCTGCACAACGGCACCATCATCAACTCTGCACAATTGCCACCTCTGCACAATGGCACCTCTGCACAACCAATACACTGCAGCATCTCTACATTTGTAATGGAACTTCTAGAATACGGCACCTCACCTCTACACTATGCACAATGGCACTATGGCCACCTCTACATAAATGGTCACCATTACACTATGGTCATGCAGCTCTACACAATGGACATACCTACACCATGACACCTCTATACATTGGCACCTCTATGCTTGTTAAGGCCAGGCTGTTGTGGAGAGGTTTGACAAATATACATGAAAACAAGACAGTGCTCATCTCTCACCTGCATCATTTACTGGAATACGGTCTATATTTTGCTGGAAAGCAACCTCATGTCGTCCCATTTCATCCTGGATATCCAGGCCTAAAACTGTAATAGAAACAGCAATCAAAATAAAATATATTTACAATTGTAAAAACAATTCAATGACCTCTAGTTTCATTACTAGATGTACATGACCACCCAATATGAAAATTGGAACATGTAGTTTGCAATTCTGGACTCACAACATCAGAGAAGCTGCATTTGGTACATGTAGATTTGAGGGTTATTTCATTGCTGTAAGTCTGATGCAAACTTAGATTTTTGTATTGAGATGTTAAAAAAGATGTGTAATGGAATCAGGGCCGTACACAGCACAGGTGTAGGGGAGGGGGCAGAGTTGCCCCCCTAGCAAGACGAAAAAGATATCAAAAAGTACTGAGAACTGTACATTAATTGTACTCATTGTATTTATTTTTTGATTTTAAATACGTACTGCCCCCCCCCCCCCCCCCCCCCCCCCCCCCCCCCCCCCCTTGAATTTTGGGCTATGTACGGCCCTGGGAATGCATGGTGAAATGCATGATACTTACATTCACATTTCATTCTTGGTAGAGTAATGTTGAGGATGACTGGTAAATCTTTATTGTCTGATGGATTATCAACAAACAACTCACTTGCTCTGAGGCAAAAATAATACAATATACATGTAAATTGGAAATATACTTGAATAAATTAGTACACCTCTTTCTTATTTAAACACCCCTCTTGATTATATATCTACTAGCTTTTAGACCTAAATAAAGTAATAAATGCCCCAAATATTTAATAAAGAGAGAGCATTTATTTGAAACATTTCTGGATTTCGAATTACATGAGGTACAGCTGCTGAGTAAATGTACATGTTAATGCCCTGGGTGATTTAATGATTAGTAAATACTGTAATAAAATTGAAAACAGCTAATGTTACTCATGAAAATAAATTAAGAAGATAAAGTCTTACATTTCTGTTCCAATAAAACTGTAAAATTCTGACAAAAACAGGAACGTCATGAACAGGCAGCTTAAGATAGATACTGCAACAAGAAACAACAACTTTGTTAGAACTAGCCTGTGAACAGGCTCTCCAAGGGGGGGGGGGGAGGGGAGGAGGAGGGAAAGGGAGGGGGAATGGGGAGGAGGGAAGAGGGGAAGGAGAGCCTGTAAACATTCTTTAGAGAAAACTGTTCCATGATACCAGAATCTGGTATCAGCCTCTGATTGGTCAATTTTGTGACAACTGACATTTAGACATTTAGCATGCCCTGTATATGAGCAAGTACATACTGTAAACAAAATGGTAGATTTTTGAGAGAACAAGTTTGAATGAGTGTTAGAGGAGTCTGTTAAACCAAATGAACACGTTACTAGTCTTAAAAGCGAGCAGAAAGCCTGTATAATGTCTACTGCAAGGAAAAATGATGACTTGGGGTATTCTTCCTACAGGATTCGCGAAAGTTTTATATTCCAACTTCTGCTATACGTACGTTTTGAAAGAACCGGAGCGATGTCGATCGCGCAAAGCAACCGTCATCGTAGTTACGCCACTCATCTCAAGTCAGCCATCCAAACAACCGTACCTGAGCCGGCATGAGAGCAATCGCTTGAGAAGATTTTGAAGACGAGAAAGAGCTGCGAAGCAAGGATTTCAACGTGGATATTATTTATTGATTTTCTCTTCGCTGTTTGACCCATTAATTAAACAGTATTTGCCGAGCACATTTTAAAACAGCACAGAACTGGACTGGATACTCTTCTCCTCTTTGAAAGAGGAATTACATGTAAAGCCAAGTTTTCTATTAAAAACGTTAGATATTTTCACTGTCTGTGTAGGAGCCGTTTAATCAGTCTTTTGTTTCTTCAAACAGTATATATCGTTACTCTAGGGACTCTTGTATTGAACGCTAGCTCGTGGTTTATTCGTTGTATCATTAGTGTGCCAGTAAATTTTTAAACTAAACTCTTCTTTATACGTGCATGGTTAACTTCGAGCGAGCTGTCAAACACATGCAAATTGATCGCAGCGTGACGAAAATCATTAGGGGGCGGAACAGGATTCTCTGAAGAATGTTTACAGGCTCTCCCTTCTCCCTCCCTCCTCCCCAGTCCCCCTCCCTTTCCTTCCCCCTCCCCTAAGTCCCCTTTCCCTTGGAGAGCTTGTTCACAGGCTATGTTAGAACAAAATATTGTACATTAAGTGTTTGTTATCTACAAATGGCTACCAAACCAAAAGTCACCCATGTACATGCATGTACAGTACCATCCCTTAATTACTTGGACAACACTCAAACCTGTATGTACATGTATGTGCCAGCTAGGGTGTAAAATAATGGCTGGCCAGTGGCCAGACAAATCGTTAACATGTTCAACAGTCAAACATATTTATTGACTCTGAGTGGTCAAAATCACTGGCCAGTGAAATGTTTGGCCGGACATTGTCTGTTGACCGTCCACTCATATTTAGCCCTAGCCTGCGTAGCAAGCGTTTCTTTTGGGGGAAATTGAAGGGCGAAAATGTTGTTTTCGATACGAAAATTCCGTTTTGGCCGCGCGAAACCTAAGTCGAGAGTGCAAAAAGCCGGAATTAGGGGGAGGGGGAGAGGAGGGAAGGAAACGCTTGCTAACAAACCCCAGGTTTTTGAAAACCCCCGTTCGTGGACGAACGGGCTCTCTGATTGGTGCGATACGTGACAAGCGTTACACTAGAATGGCTTCCCAGTAGTTTTACTACATAACTTGTTTGAAAACCGGTTTGACAAGAAAGTGTGAAGCGAGGTATTTCTAGCTCGACAGTGAACTGAACCTAAAACAATCTTAAAATCAAACGTTTCCTCGACTTTGGTGTTGAAAACATTGTGATACACCGAGGAACTATGGATTTTTTTGATGAAAAAGAACAAGAATGGTGAAGAAAATGGCAAGAAAGTTGAGGATTCTGTTGTGTTTTTGAATAAAATTGTAGTTGAAGTGCGCGCGCTACTGTCGGCGTCGCTATCATCACGTCGCCATTGAGCGCGCGCTGTTTTCTTCAGAAATTTGGTGTTTTTCAGTGAAATACTCCTAATGTTATGTTAATGTTTTTCATATATATTATTAGGAGTGAAATTTGAGCTCTTTGAAAACCCACGAGTTCACATTTCTTCCAAATTGCACTCGAAACTATATGTACTGACGTTTGTTTACATTCGGTGGGGGAATATGATTGGTCGGAATTTGACAGTTCTTATTGAAAGGTAAAAGGGGCGGTTTTCAAAAACCTGGGGTTTGTTAGCAAGCGTTTCCTCCCCTCCTCTCCCCCTCCCCCTAATTCCAGCTTTTTGCACTCGTCTTAGGTTTCGCGCGGCCAAAACTGAAACACAGCTATCCCAAAACAACTTTTTCGTATCAAAAACAACTTTTTCGCCTTTTAATTTCCCCCAAAAGAAACGCTTGCTACGCAGGCTACATGTACATGTACGTACTGTACATGTACCTACACTGTATGACATGCATTAAAATAACAAGAAAACTAATCTTACCCAAAAAGTTTAATTTTTGTAAATTATTCTGAACAGTTCAAAATATTTACAGATCTACGGGCTACTACAGATCTACATACATTGTATGTCCAGCACTCGGCATAGTGTACGAGGTCTCATTCACTAGTAACCTTTATACAGACATCATTGACTTTTCAAGGTCAGTGGGTCACCCTGTAAAAATAAAGAAATAGAAAATTTGGCAGCTGTGCTCTATCAAGTTATAGAAGCACTTGGGAATTGAAAGAAGACTCGAGAAGTGCGAGAAGCACTCGTCTATGCCTCGTGCTTCTCCTGGCACTTCTCTCATCTTCTTCCAATTCCCAAGTGCTTCTATAACTCGATAGATAACGCTGCCTCGTTTTCTATTTCTTCAACAGAGCATGGTTGAAGCTGTTCCATTTGTTAAATATTAAATAATTAGCCTACGCAGGCTAAATAAATTTATATACAAATATTGTAAAAGGTTGTTTAAGTTTTAATAACTTACTAATAGCTCCAGTATTTGTTGGTTCAGTCAGGTCTTTAGGTACCTTTCTGTAAATATCAAACCTAGACAAAACAGAAAAAAACACATTTGAAACACATCACTTGGTTTTACAGCTTATTTATGTCACGCGTGACCAGTAATTTATTTATTTATGTAATACGAATATTTGAAATCAACATTTCAAATAATGGTTTGAACATTTCAAAGTCCAATGGAATCTTCTACAGACCACTAAATATTTCTCAAAAACGTTCATAAAATTAAAATTAAATTGGATGAAAATTTGTGCCAGCTAAGCCTACATACTCTGCAATCACAACAGCCTGAGTAAACAGATATCTGATATTAAGGGTTTCCTTGTATGCAGGCATCAATTTAAATACATTGTAGTGGCTTCGTCTGCATTTGAAATTTGTTTATTGAACCAAGCTTTCGGCCATCGCGGCCATCTGTTAGCTACGTAGGAAATGTGTACTTTCATAACCCTGAAGATGGCCGCAATGGCCAAAAGCTTGGTTCAATAAACAAATTTCAAATGCAGATGAAGCCACTACAATGTATTTAGATATCTGATACTTTTTTCTTATATACAGTAGATATATATATTCGTGGAGATTTGATTTTTCTGTCTGAATGTTCGAGACTCGAGTCTAGTCTAGACAATATTAGCTGTAAAGAAGGAAATCAGACTATAACACCATAAAAAGAGTGCTTAGCTTTACTGATGTTTCTAGCCCTATCCCTTCATCGGAGGGCTAAGACGAAGGGCTTAAAGGCTCTAAACATCTTTTTTACAGTGTTATTGATTCCCTTCACTATCGAATCGAAACATCAGTAAAGTTAAGTACATGTAGTCTTTTTCACAGTGTTATAGGTTTGCTTTATTACAGGTTATTGTATTGTCTTTGAATTTAATAAGACTTACAGGCTAAGATTATGGACCCCGCCATATCATAGTATTTGCATACTATTAATATTTAGAACCTATTGTATTTTGCATCGTTTTCAAACAGGATCTGGAAGGGGTTTTGCGTGACTTGTGGAATTGACTTGAATTGAAATATGGGTGCGGGATTGGTGATCCAGACCCACACCACTACCCCGCTTCCAGACGCTGTTCAAAGAGTGTATATTATACTGTCAGGGGACGTATTCTATAGCGATACTTCATCTTTACAAACATTAACATTGTGATGTTAATGTCCCAACCATAAATCCACAAAAACCTTTCACACATTGCTTTGTTTCAACAGCCAATCAATCTCTGGTTGGCACATGACTGACAAAAGCTGGCATCACATGAAGTATCGCTATAGACTTATATAAAATACAAACTTTACATGTAGCTAACATTTATTAATGTATGTAATACTGTATTCATTGCATGTCTACATCAAAGTACTTTTTAAAATTTAAATGCACCCATGCAATATGACACCTGTACACATGCATGTAACTTTAATATTGTACATCATTGTGCATTAATATTAGCTTAACAAATTAAGTTCCCGGCCCCATATTTCAGTAAAATGGCGGAGTTTCAACAAAGCGAGGACGCTTGATAAAAGATAAACACCAGGATGCTTGAGATAAAGGTTGTAAAATAACATACAAGCATGCCGATGTGTCACTGTTTGCATGAATGTCTTCAAGGACCTTATAAATTTAATTTTTAATATTTTGCTCGTTTCTTCGTAGACAATCTTCAATGCTATCGTTATTTATAGTGCACTTACCTTCGAACATCAAACTGCATCATGAAGCAGGACTATTTATGACGATTTGTAGAAGTGAAAAACAGGTGAAAACAATATTTTTGTGAAACTTTTCAGCATCGATAACCGATTCATTTCACATCTCATTATTTACACGCGTAGTGTTTTGATTGGCTGAACGGTGCATTATGGGTAATCCCGTACACGTGTAATAGACGCGACACAATCACGCGACACACAATCCCACCCTGGATGTTTGTGGGCTGCCTTCATTGTTACCAATAGAAACAATCATTACACCAACTCACGCAGGTTGAGAGGAAAACCTTTCCGGTGGCATATTGTTTTTACTAACTTGTTTTCGGGGGGGGATCGAAACGTATTCATACAAAATTTACTTCAAACCCTCGGATCCGCCCGCCACTGCATTCGTAATGATCCATAAGCCAGCATAAGACTCAAAGCCATTTTTTTATTTCATTGACGTTTTCATTTTTCTGTTTCTTGGGCTGCCTGTGGAGTCTTGTTTCAGCAATCTTCTAAGCCGTCGGTATACTTGGTCAGCGACTTCTGTTATTAGGTACCAGGATCTAGACATAAGTCACGTCCAATATGGCCGTCGAACAGTTGTTGTAAAAGTCAAGACTCAAGTTCAACGATAAAAGGTCTTTCAGGCCGGATTCGTTTATTATCAGTATGCATTCTGCAACTGATAGATATGGCGTGGACGTGTGTTTGATGCAAGACGATTCGAGTGATGTACCAGAGTGTCCCCATGGTAATTAATACATGTACCACGTGCAACTTTGCTATTAAATAATCTAAGCTTATTTAAAAGCGCCTAGAACAGACCTGTGCTATACAAGCATATCATATTATTTGTTGTACTACGATTTTAAAGAAGCAAATCAATTTATCTTGATAAACAACCAGCTGATCGATCTACAAGGCCAGACTGGTAGCAGTCCCTGGTACTTTTAACAAATTGAAGATGGTTTTGAGTTGTCTGTACTCTTATTGACACACACTTGACGTCATAAAATGTTCAAAACTCAAGTGGAATCACAAGAGTACAGACAACTCAAAACCATCTTCAATCTGTTTTTTACAATAACAAAGTCAAAAAGCATCCAAAAACAAGGAAAAAGTTTGAAAGAAAAACAGTTTCAAGTGTGCGCTGGCTCCATGCGCGAGCGATTCGTCATACAGTGTCAACAGATTGAAACAAAAATACCATCATTTTATAGCTTATAGACAAGTCTTCCAATATCATTATCATTATTATTATCTGGCAAAAGAATATTCGTAATCCCGGTATTTCTTACTGTGAAATTCAGAGGAGGACGACAAACTCGCGTGCCGAACCTCGGCAAATTCTTGCTACTTCGTCTTCGGATTTACTTTCTTTCTTCATTATCATCTTGAGAATCTTCTTCGCTATCACTTTCAATTGAATCTCAAGCAATATTGCTGCTATCTAACTCTTAATCATTCCCAGAGCCAGAAACATCGGATCCGAATTGCAAGGCCACCATTATACAAACATGCCATCGCTCGGGACTGAAATAAAGAGCGAAATCACGAAAATATCAGTCGTTCTTGGCGAAAAATAGCCGAACTACATTGTACTTACGATTGAATCCGTAGATGTTTTCTTATAGTACATGCAATTCCATTGGTTGAAAAACCCTTTTGTTGTCTTGAGCCAACCAATCAAAACTAGCGTTAGAAGTTTCTGCCGATTAGATCAGCCTTGGCAAGACTAGGAGTGTCTGATGGGCCGATTAGATCGGCCCGTGGCAAGAATAGGGTTCAATTACCAGTAAGATGTAAATTTGCGGCAAATAATGTGACCAATAATGAAACAGATAGAAATTGAGGGAAAGTGCTGCCAGTATATCCCGAGGGGACTCCCATACAATGTATGAGTCCCTCCTCCTGGGTGCTACATGTATATACCCATTTATTGACAGTTTATTAATTAAGCATTTACTTTGGTGAGTGGTATTGTCATGCCATATGTCTGAGGTGTATGACACTGCTTTATAAGTAAGGAAGTTAGTAATTAATTTATTCACGTAAACACAAAGGAGCTTACAATAAAACTCATTAGTAGAATTACACAGGTGATTATAGAAAATCAAGCACGCTGATTGGTCGAGAACTTTGGACTATTTCTCGATAGTTACCTACAGCATTGTAGTTATTGTACATTTGGAAACCAGTATTGTTGTATTGCTGTATTTGTAAACCCACTCAAAATAAAGATTATTATTATTATTATTATAGCATTTTGACAAAATGGCTGCCAGCTTTTGAAATATGAAATAAAAATTTATTTTCTTTAAAATGCTTATAATTTATTTTTATTTTTTCAAATAATCACCTGTGTAATTCTACTAAAACAATTAGTCACCTCAGGCTCAGTGAATAGCAGTGATAATTTATTCACCGACATTCACCTCGCCTTTGGTGACTAATTGTTAATTAGCACATGCACACGTGCCCAAAAACTAAGTATCTAAGAAATTATTACATATAAATATATTAAAGAACATTAAAATATCCTCCCACCTTATAATAATATTATTACCCAGATTCCTTAATAAATATGATCCCAAAATCAGTACGTACTGTTTTTGTTTTCAGGTCCCATGCTTCTGTTTGAGCGTTTTTTCAAGGATGACAAACCTTCTGCTAAATTCTATGCCTGCTCCGCTTGCAGAGATAAAAAGGATTGTTCCTTCTTTCAGTGGGAGCATGAAAAGATCAGTGCAGTTAGGGAAAAAGCTCATAAAGATATTATAGACAGATCCAAGCCATCTCCACAACAACGACAATATCACAATCAGTTGGAAAGTTTATTGAAGACTTCAAAGAGGAATGCAGCCTTATCCTGGACATTTTGTCACACATGCAATGCCATAGTTTGGGATGATAACGAAGACATACATGGAGGGCATAGTGTGCAAACTGGTGGAAGCCTTGATGAACTAAGACACCCAAGCATGATATTAAAACCTCTTGAGAACGTCAAGGCACAAGCTGTAAGTGTTTCTGGGGGTTCAATGGTCACAACGTGACAGGGAGATGCATTAAAACTAGAAGAAAAAAAACAATTATAATACCCATGGATCAAAAACTGACCCCAGAAATGGCCATTGGTAAAACGACACCCCCTTAAAAAACTTGTCCCTGTTTTCAACCCCTCCTCCAGCCCCTTAAATTTCCAAGAATCACCTATTTTAAACCCCCAAAAAACTTTTAAAAATATGGTAGTATGAACACAAGAGTACTGTAGACCCCATATGCAACAGACACCCTGTCGCTTAATACAGGTCTACTTTTCTTGTCCCTTTGATGTGCCATACTAACTGGGTTCCAATGTATAAAAATATTTGTCATCTTCTTTATGCAGCTTTCCTATTTGGTGACATGGGATTGTAAGTTAACATGCAATTTCTAATTACTAATTATTTGGATTTTCTTCAGCAATTCTTGTTTTCCAACAAGTCAACACAGTTCCTAGCAACATTAATAAGAAAACTTGGATTCAACAAAGTATTGTGTTTAGGAACACCAAGGTAAAAGTGAAGTATTTAATGTACAAATAATGTGTGATGAGATACAATGACACTATATAGAGGTTATTTACCGGTCAGGAGGTCCAGATAGGGAAAAACTTTGTCCAAGGTCTGACTGAGGCCATAGGCAGAGGTCCGTTTTCAAGGCTGAGGACACAGTTTTTCCCTATCTGTACCAACCAAGGCTGGTAAATAACTTGGTTTGTTTTTCCTTTGTGTTCTTTTTAGCCAACTGTCAGCCATGACTACTCAAAATTATTAAATTATTAAAATGTCAACTTCCAAAAAAAACAAAAAAAAACAACAAACAAACAAAAAAGGAAGTTTTTTATTTCAAATTGTGTTGTTGAAGGGCAGTCAGACTGATATGCTAGGATACAGTGGACCATGGTCAGATGCAGAAAATTCCACTCTGACACTGCAACAATCAATCAGAGCGCTTGATTTCTTAGGATACTGGACCGGAAAAAAAAGATTTGATATTGCAGGGATTAACCAGACCAGTTGTATTCATTACTAACAGTGTAAATGAACATGGCTATTGTATTACTCGAGAATGGTATTTAACCTTAGAAAGTACATGGCTTGCATGCATTTGTGTATGCTATTTTAATGTGTACGGGTCCTTATTATTCCATGACAGAATTCACGAGCAAATCCAACTTAACAGAACTGTTAAAGGCAAGCATAAAACATCTCTGGATAGTCTTCTACTTGACATAGACTATAGATATGTAAGTAAATATATAAAGGATATTACACGGTGGCGAGAAGATATGAAGTTTATCTTCGAGTGGTGAAAATATTTTTCACACTTCATATCTTCAAGGCATCGTGTAATTTTCTTTTTATTACAATGTATATAGACAAATGTTCATACTCCTCACCACCTTTAATGCCAAGGACAAACTTAATGGACAATTCTTGTAGCTCGCTTGGAGGAATACATTTGATGTATTTTCAATATTCCTGTTCTCATCTTCACTTTCAAGAAATTGTTTAATATTTTCATGTCGTATAGCGTCTTCTTTTTTGTATTTTCATTCTTTTGTTCCTCGCTAAAGACTTTGACAAACCTGTCGCTCGCCATTTTGACTTCGGTTGCAACGCGCGTCAAGTGAGCGGGAAAACATCGGAAGTGACGTCATCGATATCCTCACTAGTGAGGATATGGAAAATACGCCACTCGGGCCCCAGATGCGAAGTTTCATATAAAAGTTATGAGTCAGATATTTTCCAGTAAAACACTCGTGTAAATAAATAAATAAATAATAATAATAATATTAATTTATAATTATTATACTAGTAATTGGTTGAACCAAGTGAAGTGCAGTCATATATTTTTGCATGGTGATTTAAAGAAAATGTGGTGTAGAAATAAGAGTCAAACTACATGTATTATAACACAACTTTTAACGTTATAATAATGATATGTAACAAGATCAAGAACAATGTATAAACAAACTGAAAAGATGCAATATGAACACAACTACACGTGATATCTGCTGTCATCTGATGGTCTACGAGTACATGGAATGTACATGTGATATCCGGTCATCTGCAATGTTTACGTGAATTAAAAGTCTGTCTATTTTTTTTCTCTGTAGGGACAATTCTTTCCTCCTGACAGTTTTTCATACTACAACATGTTCAACCATCATTTCTTTGATAAAGGAGGTGAGAAAACACTGTCAGAGTTTCTGAATTCCAGTGATGGAAAAGACATTGTGCTGATAATGGACCCACCCTTTGGTGGACTAGTTGAAGTACTGGCTGCTACTGTAAAGAAAGTCTGGAAGCTTTGGAGGGAACACTCTGGTATAACAGGTAATTAGACTCATAATAATAATAATAACAACAAGAGATCATTCTTATTTACAGTATATACATATATATATGCATATGTTATTTGTCCTTCGTAAACGATGGTTTGTCAATTCTTTTTTTATTCAAAGGGGATGAAAAGGAAATGCCTACATTATGGATTTTTCCTTACTTCATGGAGTCTCATATTCAAGTATCTTTGCCTTTGAAAATGATGGACTATAAGGTACTTTTTAGTTTCTATTCAGTTATTTATTTATGTTTATATTTGTGAGTGTACTTGATAATGACATCGGAAATGTGGTGCCTCCCCCCCTGGGTTTTGGGCCACAACTTAAATCTTAGAAACATATTACTAACTAGTGTTCAACAATAAAACGTACAGTACCGATCGAAACTAACCTCAAACCGCGTTTGTTTTGCGTTAACTCCAAACGAACACAAAGTTTTCCAGGGTTTGCTTTGCGTTTGTTTGGAGTTAACTCAGAACAAACGCGCGCTCGAGAAGAACAACGTAAACAAACCCGAGCCGAAGGTCGAACGAATGATGTGAATTACAAAGGAAACTAAAGGAAGATTTCTGGTTCTGAAATGTCATATTTGGACATATTTGGACGGAATAAATTGCAATTTCTCAATAAGGTAATTTTTTTCTTGATCTTCGACTGGTACATTTAACTTTTCGGACTTTGAAGAGCAAACTTTGCGAAGCCATTTGCTACGAGCCGCCATTGCTCTCTTGTCATCTGATTAGCGGCTTCTTTGTGTGACGTAACGTGACACATCTCGGCGCCAAGTGTCTAGTCGATGTCTAGTTGGTTGTGTTCCTTTCATTCTTTGCGAAAACATCGTCATCTTTTATCGAAAATGTCTTCGAATTCACGTCCTCTATCAATGAGATTTCGACACAGAAATCGCTTTTAGTTTCGGCTAACTTTGCTCGCATTTAGTTTGCTGAAGTGTGTTTGATTTTGTGTATTTTGTGTGTGCATTATTTTGTACATTTACGGTAAACTGTACTGAATTTCTATTACATTGTAAATATATAACGATGTTTGAATGCTTTCGAAAATGAAATCCAATCGAGTTTAGAATAGAATAGTTTACTTTGCGTTTGCTTTGCGTTCATTTAGTAAGCGCTAAACAAACGTAAACATCGGCAAGGTTTGCTTTGAGTTTGTTTTGCGTTAACTCCAAATGCACGCTTTGCGTTAACATATGTTAACTTCGCGTTTGAGGTTAGTTTCGATCGGTACTGTATATCCCCATAGTCAAACTCGTTTTCTCATTAGTCGGGAGCACTTCATGTGGTGGGCGTTAAATCTTAATAATTCCTGCACAGGCATTAAATTCATGTGATCGAAGCGTGAGAGGGGAATAAACGCACGCGATCAGGTCAAATTCCATTGAAAATACATGTGGCGCCGTAGTCAACATCCATTTTTTCAGTGTTTGACTATGGGGATTTTCCCGAGACAAAGAACTTGGAGGACCAGTCATTTTAATACTAGAAATGCAGCTCTCTAGTGGACTTTAATTTTGATGCAGAATTTTGGTATGATATATACATTTTGTACATAATTATGTACATGGGTATTTCAATTTCCTCCAAAAAAACGTTTCCCCAAAAATTTGAGTTACCAAGCTCAGGGTGTGGCTTAAATGTACCTTTCAAGAGTGCGTCTTTTACATGGGTGTTTAGTACATTTTTGTACATTACTTTAATCCTGTAGGTGGACTATGAAAACCATCCTCACTTTAAAGGCAAACAAGACAAAGGGTCTAAACGAGGATCTCCTGTTCGTATCTTTACGAACATCAACCCTGCTGATATTAAGCTACCGGCAGAGGAAGGATACAGGTACAACACTGTCATATATTGTATATAGCAATTTCATGCAAGGTTATAATGAAATTATACAAGGAATAAACAATTGACTGACTGACTGAGTCATGGACTGACTGTCTGTAATACTAACTTGCTCATTGACTGACTGACTGACTGCTCGTTAACTGACTGACTTGCTCACTACTACTACTACTACTCAACTGACTGATTGACTTGCACATTGACTGACTGGCTGACTGACTCATGGTGACTTGCTCATTAACTGACTGACTGACCTGCTCATTAACTGACTGACTGACATGCTCATTAACTAAACGTTAATAAAGTTTATGTATGTGTAACTGACTGACTGACTTGCTCATTGACTGACTGACTGACTTGCTCATTAACTGACTGACTGACTTGCTCATTAACTGACTGACTGACTTGCTGCTCATTGACTGACTGACTGACTTGCTCATTGACTGACTGACTGACTTGCTCATTGACTGACTGACTGACTTGCACATTGACTGACTGACTGACTTACTCATTAACTGACTGACTGACTTGCTCATTGACTGACTGACTGACTGACTTGCTCATTGACTGACTGACTGACTTGCTCATTAACTGACTGACTGACTTACTCATTAACTGACTGACTGACTTACTCATTAACTGACTGACTGACTGACTTGCTCATTGACTGACTGACTTGCTCGTTAAACTGACTGAGTGAGTTCCTCATTGACTGATGGTGATGATGGATGAATAGATGGAGGAATAGGCGATTTGCATGATGACGTCATATTACAACAACTACAAATGTATCAGAATGCTTTGGGAATTTTCCTTTGTTGTTCTTGTTTCTCAAACACACTACCATGCAACCACCTGAGACGAAAGTCTCAATTTGCAGTTTTCAATGGACTCTAGACATCAAAGCAATTGGAAGTCTGTTGTAATATATGTGTGGCTACTTGGTCTCGGGGAATGCAATGTAATATTACCTGTGTCTTCTTTGTGCCTATACAAGGTAGTACATGTACATAATAACTTAATGCATAATAACTTAATACACATACAAGTGTAAGGCTTTGCAATAATGTAATGCAATACCCATTTATAACGCTGGCCGATGAGTTCACACTATATACTCTTTGCAGGTTTTGTAAGACTTGTGACAGGTTTGTGGCGGCAGAGAATGTTCACTGTCCAGAGTGTGACTGCTGTACATCTAAGGTAAAATATTGATTGACGTTCTGTTGACAGGTTTAATAGTGAAAAAATCCCTTTCACTTCCTGTTAATATAACAGTAGAATTAAAACTAGGCTACCTAACAGCAGTAAATGCTGACGGTGAATGCAATGTTAGTAGTTGTGGATAAGAGTTGGTGAGAGCTTAGACTACTGTTAGTTATGAAATGTTTTGTTTTATGCCAAGTGACAAGTATGCAAATTATTAGGCGAGTCTACCTTTCTTTGTTTTGAATAGTATTTGTCTATTTGAAAAACTGGATAGCTTATGAATAACTAATGTATTACTTATAATTGAGATTTCAATGCGAATATTCACACTTGAAACTGACTCACACGGTCAGCCGGCACTACTGATCAGCTCAATTAATACGGTGATCTTCTGAACTACACAATTCTCACGAAAAGCACAAGATACGGTATCTGATGGGCTTACGAGTCAGGATATACCG
Source organism: Actinostola sp. cb2023 (assembly GCA_033675265.1). Lineage (NCBI taxonomy): Eukaryota > Metazoa > Cnidaria > Anthozoa > Actiniaria > Actinostolidae > Actinostola > Actinostola sp. cb2023. The sequence goes on from JAUJYZ010000099.1 coordinate 89,357, forward strand.
GCTAAAGAAACATACACATGTACAAATTAATTAGGGACACAGATTTTGGGCACGACATTTACCGATCAGAAACGCGAAAGCTTGAATAGCATATGTGGGAGTTGGCGCGAAAAGCATGATGGTTCTTGAGAATTGCATGATGGTTCTTGAGAATTGCATGATGGTTCTTGAGAATTGCATGATGGTTATTGAGAATTGCATGATGGTTATTGGAAACTGCATGCCGGGTAAAAATCGAGATTTCTTTCTGCCTATGTGAATGAATTAGAATTGCTTCCTTGCTCACTCGCTTCAGGCTCGCTCGCTGCGTCAGCAAATATATGAAATACACCTCATCCACGTGTCTCAATATTTAGATATAGATTCACATATCTTACATTTTGTAGGCCTGTATCTACATGTAAATGTATGTGTTTATTGTTCTCAGGATGGTCGACAGTATGTCCACTGTAATCAATGTGGGATGTGTGTTAAACCAGGTAAAACATGAACGAGCCAAAGTGAGTGATTGTAGATCTGATACAACACTGATGCAAAAGTTGTAAACTACTTATCCAACGAAAAGTTGTAGAATTACATATTTTATCAACATTTCAGTGAATATATGAGTAATTTTCATGGAAAAAAATCGCTGTTAACGTTGATGCAAATGCAGACGATTTTGTATCAGATTTAGAACACTTGTCATGGTTATGGTATCTATTGTGATTTCCTCATGATTTATTATTGAGTTGGATAAGATAAGTACATTATCGCTAAAATAACAATAATTTAAAAATACTTCTATGGCACAATAATACTTATTAATACTTTAAAATTAGTAAAAGTTGAAAATTTCAAAAGAATCAAGGAAATAATACAAAAGTTAAAGGCTTTCAACTTAGTTTCCCGCTTTAACAAGGATTTGTATGAGTTTTTCGCTTGGAAGCTGGCAAGCCTGTTGCCTTCTAACATACATTTCAATACAAAAAAGGTAAAGTTTGAATGCCTGTAACTATTGCCTTATTTACTTACTTCCCTTCAAAATTTCCATTTTTGCTAACTTTAGCATGCTCTTTCCAGATATGATATTTCTATTTGTCTTCGGTGAAAAATTAAAAAGTCATGTAGCATGGGTAAATGGGCTTGTCATCTCCTGTTACATTGTGTACCTTTCTGACTTGTCGAGTAGGCTTGAATGAGTGTTATTTGAAATAATAGCTGTATGGCTGTATACTTACATCATGTCAGCTTTATCAACACAGTACATTGATGCCAACTTTATGATTTTTGTGCAGGTCGTATTCACTGTATACAGTGTAATCGCTGTGACATGGACACACATGACTGCCAAAGGTATTAACAGGGTTCAGTTTTTGATTTATAGTCTTTTTCGATCTGTTTCAACCTTGTATTATCGATGATGGGTTTCTAGTACCTGTGTTGATGTATAACTGTTGCTTAAGTTGTTAACTTGCTTTGTGACAAGACCATTAGATCATGGGAAATATTAATAGTTTTAAATTTTCTTTGTTTGCATGTTTGTTTGTTTATATGTTTGCTTGTTTCTTTGTTTGCATGTTTGTTTGCTTGTCTTTGTTTGTTTTTGTTTTTGTTTTTTTTGTTTGCATGTTTGTGTGTTTGTTTGAGAATACTTGTTTTATGAGTCAAATGAGTCAATGAGTTGTGAGTCATGAGTCAATGTGTCAAACAATAAAATTCCTAATATTTCAAAATCAATTATTGCTGGATTGTTGTATTGAATCACCAGCAAGTGTGTGACAAATTTTAGTAGCTTAAACAACATGATAGATACATTATAGACAAATGTTCCAAACAGAGATTTTACTGTCGTTTTAAATTTCGATCAATTGATTTTGAGTTGAGTTAATAATAATAATAAGTTCTTGTTTAACGCATTAGACTGACGTCTCAATGCGTTTTACATTACATAATCGTTGCATGTATCGTTTCATGTTATAATTTGTAAAGTGGAACTCAAGTCTTGAATAAGTCTTCACAAACCTGAACATGTACATGAATAATTTAGGCTGTAGTCCCTGAATGTTTATTTCTATATGTATAGTTTCTCGTGGTGCCTGTCTCATAATCAGACTTTGTACTGAAACTACATGTACATCAGTAATTTTCAAATGGTCAAGCAACTAGTTAATGGTGCCACCACAGGAATGGTGCAACAGTTTTTAAAGTGTGGGGGCTACAATCTTTCCCTCTCCACCTCCACTCCCCTCTAAACAATGTACCTCATATTAAAACAAAATGTCTTCTTCTTAAAAAGTGGGGGAAAGCCCCCCTGTTTTTGTTTGTTTGCATGTTTCTTTGCTTGTTTTTGTTTGTTTGCTTGTTTTTTTTTTGTCTGCTTGTATGTTTGCTTGTTTCTTTGTTTACTTGTTTGTTTGCTTGTTTCTTTGCTTGTTTCTTTGTTTGCGTGTTTGTTTGCTTGTTTCTTTGTTTGCATGTTTGTTTGCTTGTTTCTTTGTTTGCATGTTTCTTTGCTTGTTTCTTTGTTTGCATGTTTGTTTCTTTGTTTGCATGTTTGTTTGCTTGTTTCTTTGTTTGCATGCTTGTTTGCTTGTATGTTTGCTTGTTTCTTTGTTTGCATGCTTGTGTGTTTGTTTGCTTGTTTGTTTGTTTGCTTGTTTTTGTTTGTTTGCATGTTTGTTTGCTTGTTTTTTTGTTTGCATGTTTGTTTATTTGCTTGTTTCTTTGTTTGCTTGTTTCTTTGTTTGTTTGTTTGCATGTTTGTTTGCATGTTTCTTTGTTTGCTTGTTTCTTTGTTTGCTTGTTTCTTTGTTTGCTTGTTTGCTTGTTTGTTTGCTTGTTTCTTTGTTTGCGTGTTTGTGTGCTTGTTTCTTTGTTTGCATGTTTGTTTGCTTGTTTCTTTGTTTGCATGTTTGTGTGCTTGTTTCTTTGTTTGCATGTTTGTGTGCTTGTTTCTTTGTTTGCATGTTTGTGTGCTTGTTTCTTTGTTTGCATGTTTGTTTCTTTGTTTGCATGTTTGTTTGCTTGTTTGCATGTTTGTTTCTTTGTTTGCATGTTTGTTTGCTTGTTTTTTTGTTTGTATGTTTGTTTGTTTGCTTGTTTCTATGTTTGCATGTTTGTTTGTGTGTTTGCTTGTTTCTTTGTTTGTTTGCATGTTTGTTTGCTTGTTTTTTTTGTTTGTATGTTTGTTTGCTTGTATGTTTGCTTGTTTTTTTGTTTGCTTGTACATGTATGTTTGCTTGTTTCTTTGTCTGAATGTTTCTTTGATGATTATATGTTTGTTTGCATGTTTTTTTTGCTTGTATGTTTGTTTGTGTGGTTGTTTGCATGTTTGTTTGTTTTGAAATCAAGCTTAATCGATTTAATCAATATACAATATGTATATATATTTGTTTCCCTTCCATAATACGACGTAGTTTATGATACAATCCTTGAACAATCACCCTCCCGTAATCTTGGTTTGTCTGTGTACATGTAGGTCATCGGTGAAGGGCTGCCATATTTGTGGTGAAATAGGACACAAGAGAAAGAACTGCCCTACTCGTACACATAACAACAAGTAAGTGAAGCATTTGTCATGTTACCTGTTATTTTTGGTTTTAAACTTGTTGGTTTTATTTTCCAGAGGAAAAAGCAATGTACGTGACGCTGCGAGTCCAAAATCACTTAAAAGAAAAGCAAAGAAATCACCTTTTAGTGTCAAGAACAAGAACAAGAAGAGATAGTCAGTCGTTACCGACACAAACCCAAGAAGCGTTAGAGTCGTTTTCGTATGAGTGGGAAACCTACGGCACGGAGTTACGGTCACGGTACGGAATCGAAGACATTATATTCAACCAATCACAGCGCGCAAAATCATTGCTAAACCAATCAGAATGCTTGGATACTGCACGATCACTGCACGGTACGAGCCGTACCGTAACTGCTTCCCACTCATACGAAAACGACTCTATTGCGCAGTGAAAACGGACGCAAGCATAAACACACAGATCAAAATGTATCCAGATGCTGTTGTTGCGTATGGCTGGTATTCACAGTATGACATAAGTTGTTATAGCCCTGCGCTTGTGCTTGCTCAGCTGGCTTGTAGACCTGCACTGACGCGTTTAATGATCAGCAGTCCGTTTTGGCCTTGAAAAACATCCAACATATTCACCAAAGATGAAGCCTGAAGTCTGGTTGTCACTGCGACGCCAGCACAAGCGTACGAAGGTTGTGACAGGTTCAAACGACCCAAGCATAAAAGTAAACACAATAGATGGAATTATTTTGATCCTTGATGTGCTTATGCTTGCGTCAGACCGTTTTTACTGGGAAATGAGGCCTCGTGTTCTTGTACCTCGCTAGTGAAAACCAGGCGTTACTTTGTGCACGCGATATTTAATAAAAATAAGACTTTAAAACTTCGTTGTTACAATAAAGGTTCTAAACATAGTGTGAGGGCTTTCATTGAAATTCAAGACCGAGGGCGTAGTTTTGAACCGGTTTAATAACCAGCCACGCCCACATTATATTGTTTTAATGGAAGACAATCAATGCGTACGTAATTAATAAAACCGTCCCTGGCTTTAAAAATGTAGGTCTTGGTCTGGATTTCAAATCCTACATGTACATAAAACAATTTTGGGGCGTGGCAGGTTTTTAACTTGGTTACCATTTTGGATACTATTAGAAATTGTGAGTGATAGACGGCTTGTTTATCGCAATTAAATACCTAGGCGGAAATTCCGTGCCACACCTAAGCGATATAACTGCGAGCCGACCGCAAGTCACATTCATTCTACATTGTATAGCGAGCGTAAACGACTAAGTATCTTGTAATTTTTTTGGAAATTAAGTAAGGGTTACTGCTTTATGGAATTTAGAGCGCCTCGCATTGATAGAAGGGCCACTCGGCGCTACGCGCCTCGTGGCCTTCTATCTGCTGCTCGGAGCTCTAAATCCCATAAAGCACTCGCGTTTATTCTCTAACCGTTTTAGAATATAGTCATACTCACGAGAGTATTCTTTGGCTGCATGTCTGTTGCTTTCCCAAAGGAATACTGATTTCAAATGCACATACGCTTATGCAAAGCTGTTCAGTTGTGTGTGACTTCAGTGGAGTGAAGATGAATATCCGAAGCTTGAGGCTTTTTTAAACATACGAAGCTTGCAACGCTAGAATTTACCGGTATTTGTTGTGGAAATGAAGAGCAGAACTGATCTCAATTAAAGTTTCTTCAAACCAGTAGAACGGACGGAATTGAAAAACGAGAGAAATAATGGACACCGAAGAAAACTCAAGCACGATGTGGACATTTAATATATTGAAAGATTGGGCTAACTATATCGCAATAATCATACGGAGAACTTGGATGACTGATGAATATCCGTACATCTACACTTCTTGTAGAACATGGAGAAACTCGTTTGTGATTTCATTTTGAAGAGTAAGTGACTCGCTACGTTTCTTTAGTGTTTAGTATAGTTATGATCTGTATTTCTGTATCCGCAGTATTCATGTATAGATCTAGCTGCTTAACGAATCCAAATAACTGTGATTTATTGGATTATGATATAATAATATTTGAATAGTATTTGAAGATTAAACTAAGATTGTATTATAATATATCTTGTATATAGTTTAGTACACGTTATTCATGTAGAGTGCAAATATTATATCCGTGAAATAAGCGCTAACATTTAGTACCAATTAACATTTTACAAGTAGACAACAATGATAAAGCATTTGGTGCTATTTATTAGTACTATTTAGTTAACGATTTCATGGATATAATATTTGCGCTCTAGTATTCTCTAAGTTAGTCATTAGTATTCCCTATACAGAGAATACTAATAAGGCTTTGAAACAAAAGAAAACAAAGCTTTATTAGTATTCTCTATATAGAGAATACTAATGAATCCATTGATAAAGCTCCTTTATGAGATATAGAGCGCACAAATGATGGGCGCTGATTGGTCGAGTGAGTATGACTATATTCTGGTGTGAGGATGCTAGAGATCTTTTAAAAGCATGAAGACGAGAACGAGTTTCTGTTGGATTACTCAATGCGCATGCTCTAAAAGTCGTTTTCATGAGTTAGAATGATAATGTGAGAACGACTTCTAAGAAAAATTATACTGAGCACGAGTTGAAGACAGTCGACCGTGGCATGCTTGTGTGAAGACGATAACTTTCGCGCAGCGTCAGGACAACTTGCGCCATACTGGTGAGTATCTTGTACTTTGACTTGTTTGCTTCATTTTTCTCTCACTTTATAACAACACTATTTGAATATGGCAATGATTGACCGTGCTGTATTTTGTTTTATATTTTATACATACTGAGGTTTCAAAACCCACATGAAGATTGTTTAATTGACATTCTCGGCCAAAGTTGTTGTTGCTCATATACATTTAGTTTATCGACGAGGAACGTAACTATTTTGTAGTTCTGAAAATCGAGAAAAGTCAGTATGACCTACATGCAAATTAAAAATTAGATAATAGACAACAACATTCAAATAAAATGAATTTCATAATGCCATGTTATGCTTTTTTCATAGCTTTTTGTCAGCTTTACAGGAATAAATGAAATTGATTTATTTTAAGGCAGACAAAACTTTTTTTTAAGTTAAAAGTTTCAGTGACACTGTAATGTTTTTCTTGTATTATTGCCCATTTTTCTTCTTTAATAGTTGAATAAACTCATCGATGAACTCGTCAGCGGAGCCGTCAAATTAAAAAGGAAACCTTGGCAAATCTTCCTCCATGTTGACAGAAAACCGGCGCACTGTTCGGTGGGACGTATATTTCTGGGTACGACTTTTTTCATTACTAGTGGATTTTCATCGTTACGGTCGCCATTCTGATTGGACGTACGATGTTTTTCACTTTTCATTGTTCGCATTCTGCCCAATAATATAATCGTTGTAAAAGTGAAAAGAAACGCTTCACGTATCCTCTTCCTTTGAACCATTAGGTTTCTTGTATCTCTCCTATTCGCTGATATCCTCCGTTTTCTTCTTAACTGAAGCCACTCTTTCAGAAAGAGTAGCCCTATCAAACCTAAAACAGTTTCCTCCGCCATTTTGAAAATAGTTACCAGGCCATTTGCGCGTTCAAAATGGCGGATGATTCAGCAAATTACCCTTACCTCACTCCTGCCAGGCGCTATTTGACAGGTATACCAACGTGCAGTGTGAACGCTCGCTGATGCCGGCGTTCTACGGATCGATCCGAGATCGATCTGCTTTTATCGATCTGAGTGTTAATGGCCCCTTAAGCGGTCTAAGCTCCTTTGAAAAGACGTCAAAGTTCCCATCCTCGGGAACCCAGTGGTATATTCTGTCGGCGCTCGTTACTCGCTCACAGAGAAATACCCCTGGGAACGAAGTCTGTTGGAACTTGTTCCGGAAGTCAAAAGTAAAAATGGCGGCTGTCCTATTCAAACCAGAATATACTCGATACTGATTGGTCGACCTTCCTAGGTCGACCAATCGGAAACGAGAGTAATTTTGACTTCCGGAACAAGTTCCAACAGACTTCGTTCCCAGGGGTATTTCTCTGGGAGCGAGTAACGAGCGACAGAATATACCCCTGGGTTCCCGAGGATGCAAAGTTCCTGGCTCGAAATCAGTGGCGTTCTGCTTCTTTCTCAGTGAAAAATAAGCACAAGAGGCCGTCAAGCTCACTGGGAGGTAGGTCTTCTATTTCTGTTGTCTCATCCCTGGACTTTTAAGGTCAGTTTTAGTTTTTCTAGGCGTGTTTACGTTTTGTTGTCATCGAGAAATTTGTCAACGTTTTTTTCGACTGTATCTGTGGTTTTCATACCGTCTGTAGTTTCTGCTTGATTCGTTAGTACCTTATAAAGTTCTTTCAACAATTCTTCATCGTCAGTTTGTTCGTCATATAAATTAAATTAATTGCCAATTGGGAATAAAGTCTGAAACACCGGCCATGTTTCCTTTTTGCAAAGTTTCTTCTCCCAACTCTTTCACACTCAAACCTGTCAAACCGGTATAGACGAGTAAAAATATCGCTGGACATTTCTACTCGCTCCAGTCCGCCTACTCACGCGATATTTTTACTCGTCTATGTATAGTTGAATAATTATTATTAATATTATTAGTCTTTATTTCCAATATTATTATTATTACTATTTATTGTTATTATTATTGTACATCTGTAGTGATGGGCAACCTTTACAGATTGAAGATTTAGATTCAGCTGTTTTCACTACTAATACAGCGTTGTCCTTGATAGCTGCTTGAGTTGGCGTAAGTTTTCCAGTTTTGCCTCCCTCGACGACAGAAAAGCAACATTGATCACTTCAAAGAAAACATTTCAAGAGTAGTAGGCGTTTCTGTGTTAAACACACCATACACTTTCATACTTAATTCCTTTTACTAATGTCTTTGTCGACAATTGGTGATTTGATCAATTAGTTTTTGCTAAACCTTGCTTCTTTAGCTCAAGACATTGTGCTTCATAAACTCGGTTAGCTTCCTGAAATTCTTCAGGAGGCCCCGGGGTTAATGGTGTCTGTTCTATGAAATAACTGTTCTACCAGTACTATCCTGGGAATTGTTTTATTTTAGTAAAAATATATATCCAAAACATTCAGTACCTTTTTTTGGTTATAATACGAAATATTCTCTCTCCTGGGAAAATTTTTCTGGGAAAACTTCTGGCTGGATGAATAGAACATATGTTTTTGTCCCAGGGGACCACTAACCCCTCCTGATTCATTGTTCTACATAATGTCTACAACAATATATCTACTAGGAGTTCCTTCATACTAGGTGTACTTGAGTTCTTTTCGTACTCGTTTATTATTTTGAAGACATCTTTATGGATGTGTCAAGTACACTTGTAGACCTTGTACCTAGTAGATTACAGCTTCCAAATCGCTAACATCTGGAGTCTCCGAATCCATGATCGTTTTGGCTTTCTTTAGGTTTATGGTAGTATGGACTGGCTGCATTCTTTCTGGTATTCTTCCACACCCAGGTGTTGGTACCAGCATTTTGAAAACCATGTTAATCAACCTTTAGTTATTGAAAATGACAACGTTTAGGTTTAAATAAATGTGCACTGTTACTGTATAATGTTACAAGTTATTTTCGCAATTGTTATATCATATTGATGTTTATATCTTGGCGAATTTTGTAAATAAAATAAAATAAAATAGATATCATATATCATCCACTCAGTCTTCATGACTATTGAGGCGAAAACTATTTTCTGTCGATTTTTAATTTCTCGAAACCAGAGCCATAATTCGACAACCTAACAATACAGTGGTCTACAAATATCTCGTAAAATATGAGCGAAATCGATTTTTCAACTCTTGCCACAGATGATCGTTAAAGGAGAACTGTAGCCTAAATTTATCTTTCAATAAAAACAAAGAGAATGTTGTGTACAAACATTTTCTAAATGAAATTCCAATTGGTTTTATTTTTATGGAGAAGAAACTTGAGTTTTAATTGTAAAATTAAAAGACATGGATTACCGCTGAATTGAGCGCGGCTCACCAGCCATGTCTGACGTCATCTATCCCAAGGGAAAGTGCAGTCACAATATAGAGTAATCATAAGTGCATTGTATGTACTATATACAATATGAGCGGCCGATCTGTATGGGATTTACAAACTCGAGCCGTAGGCGAGAGTTTGTAAATCCCATACAAATCGGACGTGAATATTGTATATTACTTATCGAATCCAACGATGTATAAGTGGATGTTTTACTATAATTTGGATGATAAGAAACAGTTTGGCCGAGAAAATCCAAGTTAAAGTTGAATGCAAATGAGGACGAATCTCTTGCCAAAATACAGATGTCTGCTACGCTTATGATTTCTATTGTATTTCCCTCATGAATTATTCATGAATTCGATAATTTCTTGTACCCGATAGAATGTTGTGAACGGATTTTAATATTCTCCATGAACGACTTCACTAACAAAAAGATCTGAGCCGACGGTAAAACGACAAAATGGCGGATGATATTTCATATTGAACGTAAATTATGATGATATCTAAGAAAGATTTACAAAAATTAATACTCAAGTAATGCTAATATCTAACTTTCTTGAGAAAATAAATGTTGTCTTCAGTTCCCCTTTAAGGTGACTCGATTGTTTTTTTCAGCAGCGATACCTCTTGCGTTTGAAACACAATTGTGCGTTTGTGAACGATGTAATGGTAAATTAAGTATTATAACCTTGTTACAGAAAGATCAAAGTTTCTAATGAAGTATGTTTTATGGAGATCGGCGTTACTATGGCAACGCTGAGAGAGAATTCCTCTTTTTACATATTCTCCATTTCTATAGATTCTAGGATTAATTTGGGAAAATGCTCTTGTGATCTGATAGTGGACATAATTGTCTCTAGTTCTAGTGAATAGAAGCAAATTCTGTAGGAGCGTTTTTGAGATATCTTCGATTAGAGTTTTTGAGTAAATAAATCAAGCGTAAACAAAGCAATTAAATCAATCACCTGAAATCCAAGAAAATATAGCATATTGAAACTTAATTTTAGTCTTGAATTGTTGCAATGATATTGAAATACTTTTCTGCAAAAGTTGAGAGAAATCGCTTGCAATGATATCAAAAAATTGGCACATCAAAAAATAATGACACGTTTTTTTAGTACACAATCATTCTCGCACTCTTCATTTTATTCAAAGAAAACATTGGCCTTTTATTTTTCAAATTGAACTTTAAAATAATAAATATATTTTGATATGAAAGTTGCTGGCAGCTCGTCCCCATACTTTTAATAGTTTGATTTATTTTCATTTTCATTTCAAAGGAAATGAAAGACGCAAAGGACCGTAGTTATTCCTTGATATACCGCGATAATCTACGAGCAAAATCTACGAGCGTAAAACTAGAGCGATTGTGTGATATTGCAATGCTTTTTATCAATTATAATACTGCAGATTAGCATATTTCGGAAGAGCGTTCGGAAGATGGAATGCACAAGAGAGGTGACAAACTAGAGCAAAAGAGCTGCATAATAGAACGATTGCACGTAACCAATGTTTAACATGCAAATGAGTTGGTGAGTAAAATAACATGATAATGAGGTGTACGCATGGCTACACGCTTTCGTGAATGAGCTAAATTTCTCAAATTGAAATATAATATTTAAAGACAAAAATTCGTGGGCAAACATTCGTTTGAGTTCTTGAGCAGCGGCAGCAATCTTGTTTACTAAACTTGTAAATCAAAAATAGCCAGAAGAAGGCAGTTCACATATGAAGTTTGAATTTGGAGTCATAAATTTTTAAAATTATTATCTTTCGATTGTTGAGATATGTGAGCCGATTAATAATTGTTTCTATGTGCCCACGAATGTTTGTCTTTAAAATTATATTTCAATTTGAGAAATTTAGCTGATTCACGGAAGCGTGTAGCCACGCGTACACCTCATTAGCATGTTATTTTACTCACCAACTCATTTGCATGTTAAACATTGGTTACGTGAAATCGTTCTAATGAATCAACAACTTACAACTACTGATAGTGGTAGAACAACTATCAGATTTGAAGCTCATATTTGGCGGCCTTAAAATGTTTCAATGAGCTTGAGATTATACAAACATAACAACTACAATCTAAATTGAAGCATAATCAATTTTAAACAAAATTTATCGACGGCATTTTTAATTATGATTCTTTTAGTAAAAATAGAACGGATTGTGGACAACAAGAGCAAAGTAAATATCTCATCGTGTATGACTTGAGCTCACATTTTTTGATATCATTGCAAACGATTTCTCTCAACTTTTGCAGAAACGTAGTTCAATATCATTGCAACAATTCAAGACTAAAATTAAGTTTTAATACGCTATATTTTCTTGGATTTCAGGTGATTGATTTAATTGCTTTGTTTACGCTTGATTTATTTACTCAAAAACTCTAATCGAAGATATCTCAAAAACGCTCTTACAGAATTTGCTTATATTCACTAGAACTAGAGACAATTATGTCCACTATAAGATCACAAGTTCATTTTCCCAAATTAATCCTAGAATCTATAGAAATGGAGAATATGTAAAAAGAAGAATTCTCTCTTAGCGTTGCCATAGTAACGCCGATATCCATAAAACATACTTCATTAGAAACTTTGATCTTTCTGTAACAAGGTTGTAATACTCAATTTACCATTACATCGTTCACAAACGCACAATTGTGTTTCAAACGCAAGAGGTATCGCTGCGGAAAAACCCAATCGAGTCACCTTAACGTAGCTTTTAAACATTTACATATTTTCACTAACACCTGCAGATCCTCCTTAGAATTCGTCCAGGATTGAAAAGCTATATTTGTGTGTGGACAGGTAATTCATTGCTGATGTTCTATATAATTATAAGTGGTTGCTATCATTACTGTTTACGTATGTCCTCTGGACTACAGTCGACGATCTCCAGCTCATTGAAGCAGACCAGCAAGAAAGATGAATCAATCTATTAGCTCCACAATGCAAAAAGTATGGGCTGTGCTTTTTGGCATAGAGTCTTTCATCATCATCTCTGCCAATATCATGGCAATTCGTATTTTCCTTAAAAAGAAGTTCATCATCTCAAAGTCTTCGTACTTGCTCGTTAATTTGACTGTTGCTGACATTTTTGTAGGGATTTCTGCGTTCATAACTTTACTCGAGATACAGTTCGCCAGCGAGATGATGTTTGTCTCGTGTAAAGGGAATCTTCTGAATGACATGTCTATTACTCTTTCAATTTTCACTGTTATCGCCTCGTTGTCTTCTCTGGCTATGATGGCGTTTGAAAGGGCCCTGGCTGTACTTACTCCTTTTCGCTTTCGGCAAGTGCAAAACAAACACTACATCTACTGTATTGTCATGTGTTGGGTTTCTTCATTGATGGTATGGCTTAAGAACATCGACAATTGTTCCGATGCAGTCATCAGAAAGATTTTGAGGTTGTTCATGATGTTGGTGATTACACTGTCCATCTTGACAATCATTGTCTCATATTCTGCAATATTCGTGAAGGTGAGGTTCCTGGGCCCTGCCATTCGATCCACCACCTCCATGCAAAACAGCATCAAGTTGTCTAAAACATTAGCAATAACTACACTGGTAGCGCTACTTACTTGGATGCCGAGATATGTTGCATACATCTTGCAAAAACAATATGCCAATACATCCACTAATGTTAGCATCGCAGCGGTTATGGTGATCTACAGTAATTCGTTTGCTAATCTCTTGGTGTATTCTCTTCGCATGCCTCATTTTCGACGAGAAATGAAGAACATGCTGCATTGCAAACGTACCGTAACTTGGGACAACCGAGTGAATGAAGTACCCTCAGCAAATGGACGAGGTCCTCCTATGGTTATACCGTTGTCAATAAAGATAGCAAGATATTAACTGTCACTACTATATACAAGCATCAAGAGTTCCAGACTTTCGGCACGCACGTAATGCATTATGAGATTAATACAAATGAAAAGTGAACACCAATTCTAGACACAGGGAGCCCAAGGTATGTTTTTTGCTCGCTTGGTGTTCACTTTTCGGTTGTAATAAACTCACAATGCATTGCGCGCGTACCGGAAGTCTGGAGCTCTTGATGCTTGTTACAGTGAGTTCCTAGCTATGTGGAATAAATCAGTGAGAAATGATTATAAAACTCCATTCTAATTTTCAAGACATAGTCGTCTACAGAAAGGTAACAACCTCGTCTCGTCGGGGCTTCAGCGAGTCGAAAATGCTACTGCGTTGATTTCATAAGATCCAGTGGACTGTGCTTTGGTTGTCTTCGTAAGGGACATCTATCAAAAAACTGTAGAACAAGTCTCAAGTGCAAAGAGTGCAGCAAGTTATAATCGACTGGATTCAGAGGTGATGGTTTACACCTTGAACGATGGCCAGTGACACAACCTTTAAAAGGTTAATGTTCGACTGCTCAGCTGTACTTCAATGGAGAGTGGCTTAATAGAGATGTTTCGCATAAGCACACTCCATATGATAATGATCCACTAATAGTAGATACTCCCACTAAATATGTTAATTTTAGAAGAAACACGTGCAAGTCTTTATTTCGACTGATTAACAATTACTTTCAATATTACAGAATGATGTAAATTAAACCAAGTAATTAATCAAAGATACTTGGTATAATAATGACATGTAAAATACATTTTAACCACTTTCTTGTTTTGGGATATATTCCATAATTTGTATTTTATTTTATTTTCAAAACTCCGATTAATTACTGAGTTCTTGAAACAGCACGACGTGCCTTTGTGCTAGAAAAGTGCATAACTCGACCACTATAGGCTGAAACCAGCGGGGATGGCGCCAAATGCTGCCAACCGCTCGATAGGTTTTTATGTGTTTAAAAGTATGTTCAACGATTATTCTGCACTTGGAAAGCCTTCGATTAAATCTCCGTGCTCTTCGTTGGTCGAGCCTACCCATGCGTCGAATTTGTGCGGCACGAAAAGGTGTAAGAAGGGGTGGTACGTCTGCGTAGCCTTTGTCCGCTAAAAGAACCATGCCGGCAGGCATGTCATAACGAGTTCCGGGACCAATCCTTTCCATAAGATTAAAGTTTCCTGCATCATTCATGGATCCGCCTAGGAATCCCGCTTGCAAGAACACAATGTTCCCCAAGTTATCAACAATAAGTTGGGTGTTCATGAGATGGTAGTGACGATGACCACTATAAAATTCGCCTTGCGGCTCAACCTCTGGGCGATAGATTTCATGAGGCGTACCGTCGATACAACCTACCGCACTGGGAAATGAACGCCAGTTCCCACGTAGTGCATTCCATTCAGCCATGGTTGGCCAGGTAACTTGGTTACGAAAATACCTCCACAATACCGGAATTACTCGGTGAATTGTTGCGGATACAGTTGAAGGACTTACGTCAAACATCAAAGCCAGTGTGTTTATGCCATGGTAATTTCTGAGCCACATGATTGTTAGCAAAACTTGATTGACATAGTTCAGTTTGCACCTCCTACGTCTTTGTCTTGGATTTCCATTTCTATTCCATCTAGACAAATCTTGAGATATATCTTTTGCAATCTGTGTCAAAGTCTCAGGCAATTCACCTGTATTCAGCCAAAATAAGTATCTCTGATTTTCTATTGTGGAAAAACAAAATATTCCAAAAAAGGCAAAACCACAGAATGTCGGGTCCAAACGATACATAATCGGCATCACTTCGCCAGTTTCAGTTGGTGGGGTCACCATTGCAATCAGCAATAGGAGAGCGGGAAGCAACAATTTTAAATCTTGAAGTTCACCATGGTTTTCAATTGGCATCGGAATTGTTGTCAAAAATATGAAAATAATTTCAAGTTGCCTTCTCAGCGATGATCTTGGCATCTCTGTAAAGCCTAGTCCTCATCACTAGCGACATATTAAGCATAAGCACAAGCAACATACGCAGACTCAGGACACCATTTATGCAATGGGTGTGACCAAAGACAAGCACCGTTAATGACCAGGCTTAAGGGTTTTCGCCAGTTAATAACGTTTGGAGTGTGGAATGATAATTGTTTCCCTCATTTAAACACACAAAAGAACGCCCACTGGCACCTGATTTTGAAATAGTCTAATCTTAATTATGAATTGTTAGTAAATTAGAACTGCTTATATAAAAGGGCCCACATATCGCAGAGTGCTGATCAGATTTTCGCATGCACGATGACCAGCTTCTGGCGTCCCGTCGATTTTGATGATACACCAAGCTCCGAGAAATTACAAGGTTTGTACACGTTGTTTTGCCAGGTACATATCTACCTGTGTATTACTCTAATTTATGAACACTATCTTTGCTTTAGTTTCAAGACAACGTTACCATGTAACGAAAGAAGAAGAAGAATTGGTGCTGAGGGCTTATAATCAATGTGGTGGATGGAATGAAACTCTACAGTTTATGAAATCTCATGACTTGTGGTGTCCATGCCTGTATATAACGTTTTAAAAAAGCAGAAGACAGTGGAGTATTATCAGAAAGCAGAAAGGAAAGCCGCTATAAAACGTATGCAGAGGATTGTGAGCCAGAATTTGAAGAAAGCAAGTGGAGAAAACGAAGCGAGTTCTTCGTATTCAAAGACCATGGCAAGCGTAATTAAAAACTCGAAGATGCGTTACGCGAAGAAGTCCACGCCAGAGGAGCGTCGTCAAAGTAAATTCGATTTGGCAGCCAATGTGGAAAGTACTTCTAGTGAAGAGGACGAGAACCCATCCATAGAAAGAGCTGACTACGCCGATAGTGAGCTAGCTGGGCCGAGCAGATACGATGATGACGCTCAAACTCTAAAGAAACAAGGAAGCAAGCGGAAGAAACGTGGACAAAAGTATGCGAAAGAAGCCAACGAAGCGCACACCAAAATGTGTAACAAAGCAATGGGCATGATGGACAAGATAAATATGGTTTAATTAATCGGAGTTTTGAAAATAAAATAAAATACAAATTATGGAATATATCCCAAAACAAGAAAGTGGTTAAAATGTATTTTACATGTCATTATTATACCAAGTATCTTTGATTAATTACTTGGTTTAATTTACATCATTCTGTAATATTGAAAGTAATTGTTAATCAGTCGAAATAAAGACTTGCACGTGTTTCTTCTAAAATTAACATATTTAGTGGGAGTATCTACTATTAGTGGATCATTATCATATGGAGTGTGCTTATGCGAAACATCTCTAATAATCACCTTATTCAAGGACCTGATTTTACTAACAATTTAATTGTTAGAGTCGTATGTACGTTTCGCCAGGAGCCTGTTGGAATCATGGGTGACATCGAAGGTATGTTCTGCCAAGTGTGGGTGTCAGAGAACCACATATATCTTTTGCGCTTCCTCTGGTGGGATGATGGAGAGGTAAGTAAAAGTCCATCGTACACCTCTTTGAAGCAACCTCCTCACCCGGCTGCACGAACTACGCTCTGAAGACGACGACAAGTAATAATGGAAGTGAATTTGGCTCAAAGACAGTATATTTCCTTCGCGAAGACTTCTATGTTGAAGATGGGCTCAAGGCAGTAATAATAATAATAATAATAATAATAATAATAATAATAATAATAATAATAATAATAATAATAATAATAATAATAATAATGACTTTATTCAGCTTTTACACTAGGTTCAGCTGAAGTCCTAACTAAAATTACAATATAGGATATAATGATATAAATATATGATATGATAATACAGTAGCCACAGTGGGAGAAGCTGTAAGTCTTATTGAAGATGTCAAAATGATATGTAGTAAAGGTGCACAAGTTTACGTCAAACAAGAAAGAAGTGTGAAAGAAAATTGCAGCGGAAGATAGAGCTGAGGAGATCAAGTGGTTGGACTTGGATCGTGACGACCTGCCAGTAGAGCGAGCCCTTGGAGTGCATTAGTGCATTCAGTCCGATACGTTCAAGTTCCAGATCGTATTAAAGGACCGCCCATGTACAAGAAGAGGCATATTATCAAAAGTTAGTTCAATATTTGATCCCTTGGGCTTCGTTAACGTTGCACCTGTCCTTTTATAGAAAGAACGAAGATACCGCAGTAGCTTTGTAAAGATAAGTCTGACTGGGACGAACCAGTGTCTGATCAGGTCAAAGTAAGATGGACACGATGTCTAAGCGAGCTGCATGAGGTAGATGGTTCATCTTTTCCAAGATGCCACAAGCCTTCATCAGACTTTGGTCAAGTGACTGAAGCAGCACAGATGACGCTTCAAGAGGGTGAGCTCCGCCGAAACTTCTGACCTCACAATGGATTACCGGTCCCATGTTTCTGTGGAAAGACGAATCACAATGGCCTGCTGAGTTAGATGAAAGTGACAAAGATCTATGCGAAGGTGACCCTGAATTAAACGAATAAGGTTGTTAGTATGGCAATTGATCATGATCCACTTCAATATCTGAGGGCGTGATGTAGTCTTAGATCTTCTAAGTAGCTTCTCAGACTAGGTACAGTGAAAGAAGAGCGTTCTCTTTTTTAGCTTCGTGTCTGCGCTATATGGACAAGCTCAAGCTAAAGGCTGACAAAAGAAAGATGCAACCTAAGCAAGCACCAATAGAAAACAATGGTCTCAAAGAGCACAAGACCTCTAGCTCGCTCTTAGTACCAGTCGAATAATTGCAACAAGCAGAAAGATGTATTATTAAAACTACAGGTAGCCCAAGCTCACCATTTGAAGTTTTATATAGAGATTATGCAGTTAAATTTATTAAAAATCGAAAATACGATAAATCGTTTTTAAAATGATTATATTTTTAATAAGTAAATGCTTGTTTCATCGACCTTGAGTTTATTTTTGAAATATAAACCGAGCTTTCGAGCTACGCGCTCATCTTCAGGGTTACAATGTGTATGTAGGCGTCATTACAACGTTGAAAAAACTAACGGGATGCGTGAGCAAACACAAAGCGCGCGAGGAAGAATCAAACAAAAGAAGAAAGAAACACGTAAGTTACGGTGCGCGAGCAAAAGACAAGAACAGACAGGAAAAATAAGTAAAAGAGAAAATTAAATAAATAAATAATTAAGTGGATGAATAAATAAATAAAGGAATGAATGAGTGAATAAATGAATGGATAAATAAATGAATGAATAAATGAATGGATAAATGAATGAATGAATAAATGAATGGATAAATAAATGAATGAATGAATAAATGAATGAATAAATGAATGAATAAATGAATGAATAAATGGAAGAAAGAATGAATGAATGAATAAAAAATAAAATAAATATGATATAAAAGAGAGAAAGAGAGAAAGAGAGAAATACAGGCAAAGCTAATGATGATCTAACAGGCTACAATAGCATACTATTCGCGGCAGTCCCTTTCATGCTCGTAGTAAGGAATGGAGATAATGACGACCGTATTCAATGGAGACTGAAATAAAACTGAAAAAGGGGGAGGGAGGGTGCGGACTAGAATTGAATGCGGCGCCAAGGAAGTGAGCACGAAATAGATCAGCTTGACTGAGTGGGCGACATAATGCTAGTTACTTGAATTGGGCAGAGTTGATTAGTGGGCGTTCCTTATATACTCGCTCTGCAAGGGACTGGTGCGAATAGCATACTATTCGCGGCAGTCCCTTTCATGCTCGTAGTAAGGAATGGAGATAATTCCGACCGCGACAAGGGCCGGTGAAATACCAAGTTCCATTCCCAAGACAACTAGGACGCCAATACTCAAACTACGAGACCACACCTCTATAAGGAGCCGCCAATACTCAAACCATGCCGGAGACCACACCTCTAAGGGGCCGCCAAAACTCAAACAAAAGGAGCGCCAAAACTCAACAAACACTTACTATAGCGTACACCTATAACTATAACCCACGGAACTCCGGTCGGACAAGTTCGTACTTAATAAGTCCAAACCTCGTCGGGTGCCGACATAGAACGATTTAGCTTTAATATGAAATAAATCATCACTCAAGCTCATGAATGGTGAGATTAGGGCGGAAAGGCAGGTGTGTACAACATGCCAACCTATACCAATATGTTCAACACTTTCGCAAACTCCTTGACTGCAAAGATGGCTAAAAAGTAAGCTTTAGGCTGCTTCTTGGGAGAGTGCAACTTATCCGAGAGAGTGACAGAGTACGGGGGATGCAGCCATGCGTTCAAATATAGCCAGGGCTTCGTATATCGACATTCTTGTAAAAGGGACAAAGCAAAGAAAGTGGTCTGTGCTATCAAGGACAAACATTATACTTTAAATACACTGTCGTAAAGAAAACAACGAGCTTCCGAATAATTTAGAAACGTGAATGATACAACTAACGTAACAGAGTGACGCTCAAAACTTTGAAGAATAACATAATATTAGAACACTGTATCACGCCCAGCTACCACCATCCCTTGGGTAGTCATGATAAATAAGGGAGCCAAAAAGAAAACGATAAAGAGCCTTATGTAAGGATTAGCCTCATAATTGTTATGATGAAGCAAAAGGACCCACCCAAGGGATGGCAGCCTGAGCGTCAGTAATCCGACTAGGGTATTAGACACCCTTTCAGGCTACCATAGGCAATGGAAATATATTGAAAACAAAACAAAACTGACCAACGGTCGATGAGAGATCCACTAAATTGGGTTAAAGCAAACGGAACTAATAAAACATATACAAGGTCAGATACAATTGGGATGAACAATGAGTTCGCAAAAAATAAATAAATAAATAAATAATAGAAAAAATAATAGAAAAAATATAAAAAAATAAATAAAAATAAAAATAATAATATAAATAAATAAATAAAGGACTGATTGATTGAAGGAAAAGAATGCAATAAAGCCGCAATCAACGATACTATTGTAAAAGGGACAATGAATGATCGAGGGCGGTGCCATGAAACAAACATATTGCCATAGTACACTGCCGTAAAGAAACAAACGAGTTTCTGAATAATCTAGAACTAGAAATGGTATGACAACCAACGTAACAGGGGGAACTAGAAGCTTCGACGAATAATAGAGCTACTCAGCCTGCAAATATTATATAAAAACGAATTGACGGGGAGTGAGAAAGGAGGCAATAAATAGTTTCCACAAATCTCGTCTTCTTATGCAGAACAATGGCTGCTGAGCCCAGTCATGCAGGACCGGAAAATGAACTCAAAACTGAAAGTATGCATGGACAAGTTAAATCATTAAACCAGAAATTTGAGCAAATATAACGTCTTCTCCTACCACTGTCTAGTACTGGCTGCTCATCCTTCGGGGAAAATTAACTGCCTAACATACAAAATCAATCATGAAAACGTGTATGGGAAAATAGATCGTCTTCTCAGACCACTGGCTCCTCAGCCCTCGGAGAAATCTGATTAACTCAGAAGAGTATGCATGGACAATTCAATTAATAAAACAGGAAACAATGTAAATATATCAATGACAACAGGTGCAATAACGAAGGGTTTCTGGATAGGGGGGCTTGTAGGGACAGGCCTCAGTCAATGGACGCAATATGCAAGTAATGACAAAAGAAGAATGAAGCGATTTAAATACATTACAGTTATGAACTCTTGTCAACATAAACACAAAATCAACAAGTGCAGCAAGCTAAACTTGACTTTCCAAAAATACTAATCGGCAATAACATGCTAAACTGGGGTATACGTATGGAACAGATTCGTGCAATATACGTTGACTGAAGATGAATAAACGGACAAGATAACAAATAATCAGGGAAACAAATTAAATAAAGGACCTGGACTTAAATTCACGGTTCAAGGACGTACAAACAATGGGAGCTTACAAAAAGCACAGCAAATGAAATACGGCCAACAAAGATCATTCCCGGCCAACAAATAGGAGGGAGTGGCATTCATTAAAACCGAGCTACCAAGCGAATAACTGACACTAAAAACAATGGTAGGAAATAAAATGAGTATAGGGGCGTAAAGAGCACGGCTAATATATGCAAAACACTAGCAAACTATGAATATGCGCGGCATAACAAAAACACACGAAATAGAGCCTAATGAAAGAAAAGTTGGCTATAAGGAAAACTGATAAATACTGCGAGTTCGCAAAATAAAATAAAATAAATAAAAGTAAATAAAAATAAAGGACTGATCGATTGAAGGAGAAGAATGCAATAAAGCCGCAATACACGATACTATTGTAAAAGGGACAATGAATGAGGGCGGTGCCATGAAACAAACATATTGCCACAGTACACTGCCGTAAAGAAACAAACGAGTTTCTGAATAATTTAGAACTAGAAATGGTATACAACCAACGTAACAAAAATAAGTCGTAAAAAAAATAATAATAAATAAATCGTCTACTCAGACCACTGGCTTCTCAGCCCTCGGGGAAATTGACTCATAAGAGTATACATGGACAGACAATTCACTATTAAAACGGGGATTTGGGCAAATAAATCGTCTGCTCAGACCACTGGCTTCTCAGCCCTCTGGAAAATTGACTCAAAAGAGTATACATGGACAAACAATTCACCATTAAATGACTGGGATTTGGGGCAAATAAATCGTCTGCTCAGACCACTGGCTTCTCAGCCCTCGGGGAAATTGACTCATAAGAGGCAAATAAATCGTCTGCTCAGACCACTGGCTTCTCAGCCCTCGGGGAAATTGACTCATAAGAGGCAAATAAATCGTCTGCTCAGACCACTGGCTTCTCAGCCCTCGGGGAAATTGACTCATCAGAGTATACATGGACAGACAAATCACTATTAAAACTGGGATTTGGGCAAATAAATCGTCTGCTCAGACCACTGGCTTCTCAGCTCTCGGGGAAATTGACTCATAAGAGGCAAATAAATCGTCTGCTCAGACCACTGGCTTCTCAGCCCTCGGGGAAATTGACTCATAAGAGGCAAATAAATCGTCTGCTCAGACCACTGGCTTCTCAGCGCTCGGGGAAATTGACTCATAAGAGGTAAATAAATCGTTTGCTCAGACCACTGGCTTCTCAGCCCTCGGGGAAAGCACAAAAATGGACAGGGGAACAATATCGTCTACTCAGACCTAAGCGTTCAGCATAAACGGGGTCGGAAAGGTTACGCGGGAACCGAAGGGAAGAGCTCGTTAGGGCATAACATTGTCTTCTCAGACCTCAATTACTATCAATATATACTGGGGCATAGGTGTCTACACAGACCTAAATTATTACACCGATACAGGAGCATATTATTGTCTTCGTAGACCTCAATCACAACCGAAACAGGCCGGGGCATATAGTTTTAGTCGCCGATACATTATAAAATTAGGGAAGGAACCGAGGAAGCAACGTTCTGTGAGCAAATAAAAATTCACTAGGAGTTAAAACGGCAACAAAACCGGGTGAGCGAGAGAACGGGAAGGTTGACGACAATATTGAACGAACAGGACGAGGGAAGGGATTCTAAGACCTCTAAAAGAAACATGAGCGGGATGGGAAAGGGTTCACATAGCAAGTTACCTATAACTGGGGAGCAGGGCCTTCAAGAATTACCAAAACTTAAGCCTACAACACGTTGATAGGAACTTGTTCTTGCTCAGCCATGACGATGTGCACTGAAGGCTAGTTACTTGAATTGGGCAGAGTTGATTAGTGGGCGTTCCTTATATACTCGCTCTGCAAGGGACTGGTGCGAATAGCTAGTAGGTAGGATTCTACCACTGTCTCTATTGAACAAAGTGTTCTGGCTGTTTTTGGCAATATGCCAGGCCTCAATCCACTTTCTGTGGTGCCAAAAACAGCCAGAACAGCCAGAACACTTTGTTCAATAGAGACAGTGGTAGAATCCTACCTACCAGCTATTGTAGCCTGCCTGTTAGATCATCATTAGCTTTGCCTGTATTTCTCTCTTTCTCTCTTTTATATCATATTTATTTTATTTTTTTATTCATTCATTCATTCTTTCTTCCATTTATTCATTCATTCATTCATTCATTCATTTATTTATCCATTCATTTATTCATTCATTCATTTATCCATTCATTTATTCACTCATTCATTCCTTTATTTATTTATTCATCCACTTAATTATTTATTTATTTAATTTTCTCTTTTACTTATTTTTCCTGTCTGTTCTTGTCATATGTTTGCTCGCGCATGTTTGATTCTTCCTCGCGCGCTTTGTGTTTGCTCACGCATCCCGTTAGTTTTTTTCAACGTTGTAATGACGCCTACATACACATTGTAACCCTGAAGATGAACGCGTAGCTCGAAAGCTCGGTTTATATTTCAAAAATAAACTCAAGGTCGATGAAACAAGCATTTACTTATTATGAATTACAACACGACCTACAAACAACTATTGGATGAGTATACTTGTTCTTTGTGAGTTTATTTAACTTTGGGGGAAATTTGGTGTGGGTAAAATTCAAACAGCTATAACTCGCTTAGTTTTAATTGTAGCAACACCAAATGTTTAATACATTTACACTTCATAATCTCTATATAAAGCTTCAAAAGGTGAGCTTGGGCTACCTGTGTTAAAACTGGACAAGGAAGCTCCCTCAAGGATGAAATTGCACTCTTAAGAAGAACCAATGATGAAACAAGAGTACGTGCATACACTAAGAAGCCCCTCCACAAGGTAGAGGCATTTGTAGACTCAAATGGCATCCACCGTGTTGGCGGCCGTTTACGATCCGCGCGACGCGACTCAACTAAGTTTCCTGTTATCATACCAAGGAATGATCACTTATCTACGCTTATAATTAGATACTGCCATGAAAGGGTAGAACATCAAGGCCGTGGTATTATACGGAATGAAATAAAATCTAGAAGGTACTGGATTATTGGTGGAACTAGTGCCGTTATCAAGTGCATCTCTAAATGCGTCGAAGATCACTTTTTTTAAGTTGTGCTGTGGACTATTTCGGTCCATGACTAATCAAAGAAGGACACAAATAATTAAAGAGGTACGTCGTCCTATTTACCTGCTTGGCCTCAAGGGCTATCCATCTTGAAACAGCTTCTTCGCTTGATACAAGTTCCTTCATTAATGCGCTACGGCGTTTCATCTGCTGCAGAGGTCCTATACGTCAGCTGAGAAGCGACCAGGGAACCAACTTTGTTGGGGCACGAAACGAACTCGAGGCATGTCTCCGCAAACTCGACAATAGAGAGCTTCAGAATCGACTACGAGTACGACTACGAGTACGAGTTTTCGCCGTTACGATTAGTGCGCATGCGTAAAACCGTGACATTGTCACGCCAGCGTGAAAAACTCGTTGTCGTGTTTCGACTACGACGATATTTCTTGCAAAACTCGTTGTCTAGAGTACGAGTTTTGAGTGAGACATTTTGACTAAATATTTCGGTCTTTTAAATCTAGAACACTCAATAACATCTTCTTTAAGTAATGTTTCAAAGCCGAGAATGAGGACTAGACGGGGTTTCCAGTCCGAGGCGAAGCCGAGGACTGGAAACCCCGTCTAGTCCGAATTCGAGGTTTTGGAACGACTTCTCATACTCATTAATTATTACATGCAATGGCCTAAAGGCAATAAATAAAGAGTTGCAAGATTTTAGCCCGGAAAAGCTAGAATTCCAGTCTGCATATTCTCTGCTCATGCGCAGAGTCGAGTACATCGTATATAAATAATATCCCACATGTGTTGGACTCTTGAGTAGCATGAAGTAGAGCCTGCTTTCAGATTGAATATCATTCGGACAGAGTGGTACTCAGAGTGGTACTCTGTCCAAGGTCCCGATGATTGTTATATGAGGGATAAGAACTCAGGTAAGAGTACTTTGAAATGATTTCAAAGTCCTTGGACTTTGAAATCCATCATTTCAAAGTCCTTGGACTTTGAAATAATTTCAAAGTCCTTGGACTTTGAAATGCATTTCAAAGTACTCTTGAGCGGACTTTCCGGGGTTTCCAGGTCCATCATGTGACCGGATTTGATGCACCGGATTGGCGGGTTACCTCATGAATAATTAATGAGTTTTTGAATGATTGTTCTTCTTGTTGTGATAAGAAATAATTAAAGATCAGTGTTATTTTTGCTAAAATTTGAAAAAGCGGAAGCGATAAAATTTCGTTTGTTTGTTTTTGAATCTAAATTTTGAATTTGCGCGAGTACGATATGATTACGACAACAAGTTAGCGCGCGCGCTCAAAACTCGTACTCGTAGTCGTACTCGTAGTCGAATCTGAAGCTCCCTAATAAGAAGACTGTCGCAGAGTCACTGAAGCATAATTGAGACTGATTTGCATTCAAGATGAACGCTCCCTCGGTCAGTCACATGGGATGAGTTTGGGAGCGGCAAATCAAGTCAGTGCGCAGTGTTTTCTCGGCGTTGTTACACTATAATGGGGCTCAATTAGATGATGAGACCCTGATAACATTGATGTGCGAGGCGAAAGTAATCGTCAGTAGCCGTCCATTAACCATCGACAGCCTGGGAGACCCAGGATCAGACACTTCATTATCGCCCAACTGCTTTTGCTGTCGATGACATCTAAGGTAGTTCTACCTCTGCCAGGCATTTTCTAGTTTGCTGACATGCACTCCGATCCAGAAAGCGCTAAAGGCGAGTCCAACATCTTGCCAACGAGTTTTGGAGTACTGAGATGGAAAAAGTTTCTGCTGGCCCTACAACCCCGTCAAAAGTGCAGTGGTGTCAGCCAAGCAAGGATATCGCAGTTGGCGATGTAGGTATGTATATAGCTAGTAAAAGATCTCCCACGTAAATGTACAATTATTATTGCCACAATATCACGGTTGTGAATGATCTTGCGTTACCAATGCAATGAACGCGTGTATTGCTTATATTTCAATTAGCATCGTTACCATTAAAGATTTAAGGGTAGCTCATCGAAATATTTGCAGCATACGATACAAGATGGACGAATTAAGACTTTTGCAAAAGATCTGCAGACTTGATATCTTGGCAATAACAGAATCCCATTTAAACTCTAAAATCCCCGATGTTGATTTGCATATTGATGGCTTAAAATTAATTCGTAACGATAGAGCTAAATGCAAAGGTGGCGGAGTGATATTATATTACGCAGAGTATTTAATGGCCACACACCGTAAAGATTTGAGCAACAACAACTTGGAACATTGTCAGAAATATGGGACATTAGACAGCGGTTTCCTCGGGCTCAGCATTTTGTCCCAAAACTCGCTAAAAACAGTTCTAATTGCTATAAATGACATACATATCTTAATTAGCGTTCATCTTTGTTTAGAAAGCGATTTTAGAACTTCATAATATCAAAAAGAATGACTTTATTTTCCAACGGTCGATCAAAATATGACACAGGAAGCCCAACACAGAAATAGAGGGTATACGTACACGAAAATACATCGAAATTTTACCCTTCAAGCTCTCGGACTCCCTGTGTGCAATCCCAGAATGCACTAAGAACTCATGTAAACAGGAAAATGGCGGTATTTGTATCTAAACACGTCGGGCACAAAAGGCTGTCATACTGGCAATGTGACAGTACATGGCAAGGCAACAAATCGTATCTTTTTTGTTTTTCAATTTTAATGATTTTTGGCGGGAAAATGACGTCATGAACAAACCCACAAATTTTGAAATTCAGATATATACTAATTTGATCATCGCATTCGAAAGAACGTGTAAAATGAAAGATATAACTGAAACAATATCTCAGTTATCGTTATTCTATCCAAATATATGAATTTTTGAAATTTCAATTTCCGCCATTTTGTTACTAAAAATAGCACAAAATGGCGGATTCAAGTTGTTTAAGGAAGCTGTCCAAACTAAAGACGATGTAAAGTGGACTAAATATAAGAAACTCAGAAACGAAATCACTGCAGATATCCGTAGGTCTAAGAGCAACTATTACACAGAGAAGCTTGAAGAAATAAAGACCACTGCCGAGTATTGGAGAGTATTATCAAAGGCGACTAACCCCAAAATAAGAAAAAGCATTGGCCCACTGAAACGAGATGACGATTCATTGGCAATAGATGACAAAGAAAAATCGAACTTAATAAATTCTTATTTCACTGATATTGGCGAAAAGCTAGCAGGGAACCTTCAACCCACCACGCGGACCTCTAACTGGCTCAAACATCTGTCTTTCTTGCAAAGAAAAACAACATACGCTAGAGCATATGTTTTGGGAATGTCCTTTAGACCAACATTTCTGGAGGCTGTTTGTAGGGTGATGGAAAACTAAATGTAGCCAAAATGTAGTTCTAACAAAAAGTAATGTATTGTATGGTGAACTCGGAGATATTGAAAACACAAATTGCTTAAATTATATATTATTAGTGGCGAAATACCACATTTTTCTTTCTTGTATTCACGAGCAGGCACTAATTTTTGAATCGTTTGAATCCTTACTTAAAAATAAACTAGCTGTTGTTGAGGCTGTTGAGTGAAAAAAAACTAATTCGCTCTACACGTGGAAAAAATTCATCTAATTATATTACAAATGCGTATACCTATTTCGTTTCATGTTTTTTTTTTTTTACAAAATAATATTTAAATACACCTGCTATATTATATTCTGTTGAATAATAATAATAATAATAATTGCATTGAACAATGTTCATATGTATAATTGTATATTATTGTAAAATTGTAAAATGTTATATTATCTTCTGTTAATTTATTGTATATTTGTGTAAAATGCTGTCATATATTCTGAACAATAAAAAAAATAAAAAAATAAAAAAATAAACCCTCTGTTTACCCTGTACACAAGTGATTTACCAGATGCTGTAAGTTCTGCTACTACTTATATGTATGCTGATGATACCACACTGTTTTGCATAGGGGACTCGGTTGACGATGTCACGAGACAACTCAACAAAGCACTGGAGGAGTTATTGCACTGGTGCGAACAGAACTCTCTTACCCCGCACTCCAAATTTAAAAAGTGCGAAGCCATGATTCTTCATAGAGGCAGCTTCATTGGCCCATGTAATGCTTTAACACTTGGACAATACACTATATTAAATGGGTTTCGCATTCAAGATTATTGGGGATTACTATAGATGACAGACTGACATGGTCCAATCACATTAATGAAGTTAAAAAGAGTTTTGCTAATAAGTTGAACTTGCTAAAACGAAGTAGATTTTTACCTACCAGTCTGTTGTTAGATTTATATCATAAAGTTATTTTACCTGCAGTCACATATGCGATGCCAGTGTGGGGTAGTTTTACTAATAAGAACGGTTTTGATGCATTAGAATCTATCACACTGCAGAGCAGCGAGAGTAATTTTTAATTTACCTTGGGATATGCCAAAGATAGATGTCTTAAATAGGGTTAAGTGGTCTTCTCTTTATAATATGTACAAGGCCAGGTTAGCCACTTTGACGTACAAGATATATAATAGATTAACACCTAATGAAATGTCAAGAATCATTCAGGATAATAATATAATAATAGAAGGTATCAACTGCGTAACGAGTTAAAGCTGTACCACGTTTCAACACCTATTATATGAAAAACTCTATTGCCCACAGGGGCGCTATAACCTGGAACACTCTATTACCAGTATTAGATACACTATAAACACTACCAAGAAGTACCATTTAATGGCAATGAAATCTCAAGCTCTGTATAGTTTAGATTTTAATTCGACATCGCCTCAGACAGTGCATTGTAATGACATTAATTATAAATTGTATTTTAAAAGGCTTGTACATGTAAATATATATAATTTTGAAATTAGTCAGTGTAACATCGATACAACATTTTTTATATATTTATATTAGTTATTTTAGAGTAGAAATTTAAATTATATTAGTAATTTAATTAGTATTTATAGTAATTATTTATATAGCATTTATAATTTTATATACATAGTTTTATTTGTATTTTCATTGTTTTGTATGCAAACCATATGTCCGTGAAACAGTACAAACTAATTAGTACTAAATAGCACCAATGAAACAATAGAAAACAATAGAGATAATAAACAATTATTGGATGAGGTTTTGATGATATCCGGAATTATCAATGTAGAGGTAAGTGTTATTGGCCGAAGCCGTAGGCTGAGGCCAATAACATTTGCCGAGACATTGATAATTACGGATTTCATCAAAACCGAATTCAATAATTGTTTTATTATACATTGTATGACTCATAATACAAAGATATAAGCTTTAATAATAAGCT
Organism: Actinostola sp. cb2023; assembly: GCA_033675265.1. Lineage (NCBI taxonomy): Eukaryota > Metazoa > Cnidaria > Anthozoa > Actiniaria > Actinostolidae > Actinostola > Actinostola sp. cb2023. The sequence continues at coordinate 118,926 of JAUJYZ010000099.1, forward strand.
TTATTTTAGAAAAGTAATTAAAGTTTCACAACTGTTTAAATTATTACTGTTTTCTTAGTTAAATGCACTTGTAAGTATATCACTGACAGCATTTGAAAATATTAAGAACTTTGTAAATCATCTAGTACATGTAGCTTTCGGATGAAATGAAATAATAAAACTCTTAGGCAAAGTAAACATTGCAATTGTTAAAATTAAAGTTCTTAGAAACTTGGGAACTTGATTGAAATGTAATGTCACGTAAAATACTCTCTTCTTGAGAAAAGGTGAGGAGCGGTGACAGAGCAGAAATATCAGCTTCAGTTTCTATCGTTTCTGATCTCGGTTCGTTGTTCACGGCAACTTTACTTGCAACAGCTGTTAAAGTTTCTGACATCTTTCTCTTGGTCGTCTGATCAGTTTTACTGTAGCTTCTGATTGAAGTTTCATTCCTATGGCCACTTACAGACATAATATGCCTGGCTTCGAATCCTGATTTATCTAAGATTGTCAATGTTGTAGCCCGAATAGAGTGATTTGTATAAATTCGGGACAAATTAGCCTCCTTTGACAAGTTTTTCATCTTGTCTCCTAGCGTACGCTCACCGACCACCATATTATCGTACCATACAGAGTCTGGGTTCGCCGTTTTCTTTGGCCGTTGAAATAGATATTCATTTTCGAGATTCAGATGCTCCAAATACTTCTCAAAAGAAGCCACAGGACAACATTTGCCTCCAGTCGCATACATTACACCGCCTTCTTGAGCTTCGTCATTCTCTCTATGGTTTTTAGTCATTTCGTCGGTAATGGTAGTGACATATTTAACTCCTGTCGCGTCTGTTTTGATGACAAAGTCTGATTTTTTCAACTGACGTAGATTTTGGCGTCCACGACGACAAAAGCAAAGCACAATTTCAAAGAATACTTTGTTCAACAGCGTCTTTGGAGTCTCTGTACTGAACACGCCACTGTCATACAGTTTTTTCACGTCAGCTTCGGCAATGGCAGGTTTGTGTTCCACTTTAGCTAGTCCGTCCTTTTTGAGTTGGACACACATCGCCGAAAAAACTTTGTTAGCGCCTCTAAACTCTTCATTGTTTATAATGTCGAATCCTCCTTCAATGCGGGCTTTATAGTATCTACATAGACCAAATCGTAGTGACTTGAGTGTTGCCATTGAGTACGATGAACCATCTTGCTTTCTTGCTTCGACGTAAAACTTTGACAATATCTTTGATATTTCGCTCTTTTCAATGGGTTCAGAAATCTTTTTATCGGAAAGATAACTTTTAAATACTTCTATGGCTAGCTTTGTCGCTCTTTTTGTGTTGAGAGAGTCTTTATCATCTAGCAGTTTGCTAATTTGTTCGTCATTCACTTCTGCAAAGCGCGACATGTTGTCTTGTTGAATGAAAATGACAGCACTGTCACCTGCAGATAACCACCAGACCGCTGACCTACGCAGGCTCGTTTTTGCAGATAACTGCTACAGATAACCACCAGACCGCTGAAATATCGCTGGCGCGCACTGATAGTTGGAATTATCTGTAGGCTCTCGACCAATGAGAATACAGATACTGAGTACAATGTATAATAACACTATTTAGTACTGTTTAGTAATAGTACTATTTCACGGACATATGGTCTGCACTCTATTGTATTGTATTGTATTGTATTGTATTGTATTGTATTGTATTGTATTGTATTGTATTGTATTGTATTGTATTGTATTGTATTGTATTGTTCAGTATAATAACAAAAGTGATTGACTCTGGCTTAAACTGTGTGAAATTAATACAGACGTTTCGGTCCACATCTCGGACCTTCTTCAGTGTGAAAAAACGTTAGTGTTGCACGCGCTTATTTAAATTAGCGGTTTGCGCGCGCTTTTTTTGTTTTTGTTTAGAATTTACAAGTGTCCTATAAATATTCGGTATTTGAATATGATCGTTCCCTGAGTTGTTATCTAGTTCAGAATACCATGCTTCCAAGAACAGCCGTTGATGCCAGTTGTTCTCACTTTCTACCACCCGAGCCGTCGTTAAGTCAAACTCGTGCCCAGTTTCATTTGCGTGCTGGGCGATCTTTATGGCGCGCCGATCCGGACAAAAATACATCTGTTTAAAAATATACGACTTGTGTGAAATATAGTACTTATCGGTAAAATTATACTACTTGTTTGAAAATATAACACTTGTTACTGAGTAAATATATACGACTTGCTTGAAAATATACGACTTGCTTGAAAATATACGACTTGCTTGAAAATATACGACTTGCTTGAAAATATACGACTTGCTTGAAAATATACGACTTGAATTGCTTCGACTTGCTTGAAAATATACGACTTGCTTGAAAATATAAGACTTGCTTGAAAATATAAGACTTCAAAGGCGCCCGCGATCGGTGGTCAGCAGTGGCACGATGAATACCCCGAGGGGGGAGGAGTGGATAACGGCTATACACAGGCTACTACGGAGCCTTTTTAGTGCCATTGATCACACTTTTTTCTAGCGACCGGTTTGGCATCAACCACTTTTTTATGCCGTCATTTTTGCATCGACCACTTTTTATTGCCGTGATTTTTGCCGACTTTTTGGCCGACTTTTTGGCCGACTTTTTGGCCGACTTTTTGGGCGACTTTTTGGCCGTGATTTTTGCCGTGATTTTTGATTATCGACTGGTTAGTCCAGAGAGGCTGGTGGGTAGTCAAGGTTTGTGTGTGTGTTTTTGGGGTGGAGGTGAAAGGTAGGGGGAGGGGGGAGGGGGAGGGGGCAATGGAATATGGGAACTGGAAGAGAGTGTAAATTTATGGGGGAATAAAATGTAGGGATATGGGGGAGGAAGCCGGATTGGATATCCTTCGTCCATTTCTCTGTCACTTTAGCTATTCCACATACTTTCCACTTCCCTCTTCTCTTCATTTCAAACATCCATCTCTCTACCTGTCACTCTACTTTTCCACTCACATTCCACTTCTTTCATTCTTCTCCTCTTTTCTATCTTCCATATCTATATCCGTCACTTGATACATATCTATATCTGTCACTATATCCGCTTACTTTCCATCTCTTTCTTCTTTCTCCATCCTTTCTACCATCCATTTCTCTGCATCACACTCTTGCATCTCCACATCCATTCCACCCATCTCTCCCACTTTTTATTCCTTTTTTCCCTCCTGAAAAACTTCACCTTCCCTCCACTTCACCCCCCTTGAATAACTCCCTGCATCCCCAACATCCATTCTCAATCCACCTACTTCCCTTCACCCCTCATTTCTCCTTTTCTTCCATTTCAAATTGCAAACCTCCCCCCCCCCCCCCCCCCCCCCCACACTCTCAACACTCTCTCTCCCCTTTCCGTCTCCCACAGCCCCTCACCCGCTAATCACACCCTCATCCAATCGCTTCCTCCCCCATATCCCTACATTTAATCCCCCCATAAATTTACACTCTCTTCCACTGTTCCAGTTCCCATATCCCATTGCCCCCTCCCCCATGAACATCACCCCTATCCTTCTCCCTTCAACTCCACCCCCCAAAAAAACACACACACAAACCTTGACTACCCACCAATCTCTCTGGACTAACCAGTCGATAATCAAAAATCACGGCAAAAATCACGGCAAAAAAGTCGGCAAAAAAGCCGGCCAAAATTATGGCCAAAAAGTCGGCCAAAATCACGGCCAAAAAGTCGACCAAAAAGTCGGCAAAAATCACAGCAAAAAAAAGTGGTCGATGCAAAAATCACGGCATAAAAAATTGGTTGATGCAAAAAAGTCGGCAAAAAAAAGTGGTTGATGCCAAACCGGTCGCTAGAAAAAAGTGTGATCAATGGCACTAAAAAGGCTCCGTATAAAACGGTTTCTCTGTACTTCTTCGTTAAGATTTTTTCCAATTTGTAATACTTCTAACAAAAGCATCATTCTCGTTCTCCATGATGGCTGTATAGCCTGTGTATAGCCGTTATCCACTCCTCCCCCCTCGGGGTATTCATCGTGCCACTGCTGACCATAGCCTCCCCCGCAGGCTTTTTTAGGGGCGTCACGCATTCCACCCCACAATAGCCTGCTTGTCAGAGCCGAACATTCCGTTCCCATTGTAATCTGTGGACCAATGATATTTGCTCTCAATAAATAAAGCATTGTAATCAGATATCCAATCAAATGGCTCGTAATATTTGTTTTCCCGCGTATTCAATGAACCGAAGTCAGTCTGTTGTGTGCATGAGAATTATCATGTATTATGAATGAAACTCCAAAGAAAATCATCGACATTGGTTCGTGCTTTTTATGTCATGCAAAAGCTACTTCATCTGCAAGTAGAATAAAAATATTTGGAAAAACCAAAGTCGATATCGCTTTCCTAATCGATTCGACCATTTCACTGGACGTCAGTACATATGAAAACAACAATTAGTCTCTTTTCGTCTGCACAAAGTGCTATAAGCGACTCCTTAAATTTGAAAAGGCAAAGACAAATGTAGATGAGATCAAGAAGGAGATAAAAGAGGAATATTTCAGTGAACGTCACCGCGTGAAACGACAGCAGCCAACCGATCAAATAGCTCACCATGAAGATGAAGATCGTCATGTCAAAGCTTCAAAATCCTTGAGATTTGATCAATCGTCTACCGCTAAAACGTCCAATGAGGATTTCCACAATGGCACACATCAGTCCACTCAACCTACCACTTGTACTTCTTATTGTGATGCTGAAGAAAGCCGACCTAACGGACCTAACGTTGTTTTGTATCAGCCAGCCATTATTTCACCTCGGTATTACAGCAACTACCAACTTGTTCATCAGGCATTCCCCTACCCAGCTGGTGCATTTTCTCCAGTTCTGTGCTCGACCCCCAAGAAGAATTCAAGACATGAAAATAGCAAGCCGGTAAAGTTGATAATAAACTACCCAAGTAATTAAGACTGTTACGAAATCTTTAACATCAGAATATGAAGCTCTGGGTAAAGCAATTGCACATGGACCAGATAAAAGAATTGCGACAGCGGTTCTAAAATGCAAACCAGTCGCTAATCTTGTAATCGAGAAAATAATCAGGATTGTTGCAACAGAGGTCAGTGATTTGTGTTCAAGAAAAAATCCTTCCTTGCTAAAGAAAACCAGCAAAAGTGATCTTCTTGATTACGACATGAAAAAGGTATGCGAAGAATGGGAAAAAAAAAGCACCTATATTCTACTCCTTCTTAATGGCTTGCAGTATATCCCAAAGCAACTGTGACGCTAAGTGGCTCCCAAGTGTGGCAATAGCTGGATCGGTGTTGCTTAAACAACGTGATTCAAAAATGAATGCAACTGCCAGCATTATAGGTGTTTTATTGAAGACAAAGTCAATGGAGGTAAGAATATTGCAACCTTAGCCTGCCACCCCCTAAATAATGAAAACATTAAATAAAATGCATATCTTTATTAAGAGCAAATTGTCATCATTCTCAATAATTATTAGCAGGGTTTTTTGAAATTATTAATTTCTTGAAATTAATTGTTATATTTAAAAATTGATATTTTCAGGCTACATTGAATAGATTTAGCAAGTTAAAGATAGCATGCTGCAACTCCAAATGCCTTAATGTACTAGACACCCTTGGAGAAAACTATGATCTACCTTTACACAATACAAGAGACCGAATCACTAAAGAAAATGAAAGCCTTACTAGTATTGAAAATACCCACACCTGTAGTATAGAAGACACCACATCTGTCAATCCAAGTATCATATCCAGTAACTGCAAGCTAGGCTTGTCAGGAAATCAAACATCTGAAAGAATCCTCCCATCCTGGTTTTATCATTGCATTATATGACAACATTGATATTCATTTAGAGAGAAAAGACATGACCATGTCAGCACAAAACCAAGATATTCATTGGGTTAACCATGAAATGGTGATGAATCGAGTAACAAACAATCATTTGGACAACAAAAATAAGAAGGCAGACCTGTTGGATGTTCCAAATATCAAGTTCCTTCTGGACACGAATGATCACACTAGACAAAGGCATAATTACATAACTCTGGTGTCGAGAGTGCTTGTTGATTACTTTGATGTGTTTGCTTCCTTTAGAGATGTTTGTATCTTTCACATTTCACACAAGTACAGCAAAGAAATGTCTCAAAAATCTCATAAGGTAATTCATGACGTCTTATGTGCATCTATAAAGCCTGGTTCACACTTTTAAAAGCACAAACAACATATGCAGACTCGGGACACCATTTATGCAATAGGTGTGACAAAAGATAATGAGTCTGCGTATGTTGCTTGTGCATAATATGTTGCTAGTGAGGACCAGGCTTAAGAGTAACGGCAGACATACTGGAAACTGGAATATATAACAAAAACTTGACCCGATAGCCTCGACTTGAAACCTTTGTTCAGAGTCATTGGAGTGTCACTTCAATATCAGCTATTATGAAACAGCCTACTAAAATTTAACCAAAATTAGAGTGAAATAAATTCAACAAGCAACCACAATTTGCAAACATCAATTTGCATTGTTAAAAATGAAACCAGCTGCTGTGAAATGTATTATGAATATATTAGAATCCAAAATAATCTTCTTGGTTTTCTTTGAAGGTCCCATTGGGTGTTATTTTCAAAAATGAAAATTTAAATGAGGACATGCTTTCCATCCTCAAAGTCTTTCACACTTATCTCCCAAGAACACCAGATGGAGGAGTTGATGGTCAAAATTTTTGCCGGGGACCAACTTACTATAGAAAGGGCAATAAATGTCATTGCCTCTGTAGCAAATGGTCACACACCAGAAGATCGCTTAGAAGGCATCAACCTTCAACTGGGAGACTGGCATGCTGCATTAAAACTTCTTACGGTATAATTAACATAAGATTGCAATTTTTTTTAACTTAAACCAATATGTGTATATATAATAATTATTGCCTGTAAATTTTCACTCAGTACAACTAGTCCCTTCATCAACTCTTAGTCACACTGTACATGTTCTAACTGATTATACTTTCTCTCAACAGCTTTTATTCAAGCGCTTCGTATCTGGGAAATCAGATAGTGATATCTGTACACTGTATGCGGATAGGAATCTAATCAACCGTCGAAAATGTGACAGGTGATCCACATAAGGCTTACAGGGCAAACAGAGATTTCTTTCTGCTGGTCATACAATCACGAATTATTGCAGCTGCTATGGAAGTGCTGGGAATGGAATCAAAGTCAAGTCAACCCACAAGTGCAGATTTTCTTGTTCCCGATATTACCTCGATGAGCATGAATGAAAAGAGAGAGTTTCTACATAAAGTTTCTGCAGAAATTGTAGATAAGTTTGTTTTTAATTACGAATCAGTAAATCAAATGGTGGACAGCATAATCACAGAACAGGAGAAGCAAGATGTGTTGGACCACCAGCAGCTTACTCCTGAGGGTCGATTCCCTTGCAGGTTTCCAGGGTATTCGTACAGTTTCAAGTATGATGGTAGAAACAGGCGAAAACATGAGCTGACACACACCCCACCCCCTCAAGTTCCTAATGCTGTGCCATCTTCAGCCAGCTACAAAATATCTAAAGCAAAAGCTGAAATAAAAGGTGATGATGTCTTCAATTACAATTGCGCGCTTCTAGCAGATGGGTTTGTTTTTCATGAACTTTTTAGATGCAACAGCTGAAGGTGATGGTTTGAGGGCTATGAGACAATACAAATATCTACTGTTATACTGTAGGGCTGATGGCACTAACAGTACCAAATATGCTTTGGAATGCTTGTACCAGTCTTTATTAACAAATGCCATGCTTACCCCAAGAGATAGAGAGAGATTTATATGGAATAGAACTGTAAATACAAGTGGAGGGGTTGGCAATAACATTGCCCTGGATTTGGATGTTGAACATAGCAATAACTTTGTTAAGGAGGCAATAAGGAATCTTGGCCCTAATATATCAGAAAATGCTGTCTCACGGATATGCAAGGCAGAAAGTGGATCAAGAACAGTCCTTAGCAATGTCGACAGGAGCATAAAAAGATCAAAGGGTTCAAATGTCCACACTCGTAGGTCAACAGAAAGAGATTTAGAAGAACTAGTCAACAAAGCTGTCGAAACCAACATTTATGAGAAGCATGATTCAAGGCCGTATGCACATTTCAGCAATTTTGAAAGAGATCCATTCCAGGACATACAAATGTCAGAAATGTTCAACTGGATAAACAAACACAAAAAGAATTTAGATTGTGGTATTAGAGCCCGATAAGTGTCATCAATATTATCACCATTATCAAGTTCATTATGTGATATACACTTAATTCAGTTATGTTAGTAGTCACACTGGACTCAAGGTGTGATCCCAGACAATCATGTGAGACTGTTTACTTACCATGTGTTTATACCCGAATTCCTTGACATTTTGACCAAAAAATTGGTCATCTTGAATGTCACTTAAATTTGCTTCCCCGCAATGTTCTTGTTTAGTTCAAGACGTTCATGAAGAATATGGCTGCAAATAGAAACTCCCATGATCCTTCAGGGTCACACCTTTCACCCTTTTCAGTGGACTAACATAATGGCTGATATTGAAGTAACACTCCAATGACTCAGAACAAAGGTTTCAAGTTGAGGCTATCGGGTCAAGTTTTTGTACTGGCCCAATCTACATGTAGCCTCAACTTGAAACCGTTGTTCAGAATAATTGAGTGTAATTTCAATATCAACTTATTAGTATTGAAAATATTTTTTCTTTTTGACAAACAGTGCTCTACAATGGGGCTATGTAATTAAATAATGTGAATAATTTACTTATATGTATATATATATATATATAGGGAAAATATATATCCTAGTCCTTAATTAATTATAATGATATTACAAAGTAATGGAACTATTATATACAGTTGTAAGGTCTGAACAGTAGAAAGTTAATACATATTATAAAGAATAACACAAAACCTTTTTAGTTTTTTTTTAGACACGTTCATTAACACCTATCTGCTGACAAAAATCCAAGTGAAAACTGTAAAAATGACTGCTCTCTAATGGTTGAAATGTTTACTTTTCTAACAATACCTATTATTCCACAATGTATTTAATATTCAATTCTATATGCTTCATCCAATATGGCAAAAGTCATTGCCAAAACATGTCTAAAAAACTAAAAAGTTTTGTGCTAATTATGATATAAATGCTTAAATGTTACCTCAACACTGTTAAGGTATGTATTTACATACATTTCGTCTCAACAATAATGAATGCTAATTATTATATAGCATTCAATTAAAGATAAGATTATTAGCACAATCCTGATGCTGATTGGATAAAAATTAATGCCTAGACAAAAGTATGTGAATACATTATAGACCAGTGGCAATACCCTTATACGAATGTATAAGACTACACTGTAAATGCTTAGTGAATCACTGTTAACAGTTTCTCAATACAGACGTTTTAAAAAGTGCCTTTAAACCTTTGTTGTTGCTAAGTTCTAAAACAGAACAATATTTAAATATTATGTACAGAGTCTGTACATGTATGTTAACTTTGTAAATTACAAATGGAAAGCTGAATTAATAAAATACTGAACCCGAAAATATACAATCTGCTTTCACACCAGAGATTTAATAATAACGGTTATGTCTTGAGTTGCATAAAAAAATTGCCTCGACAATATAGTGAACATGCATTGTATTTTGTTGTAATGACATATCAATCAATGTCCAATTCTTGTAATACCTTAAGAGCAGCTGGTGGTAGTGGGGTTTCCATACTAATACTTGTAGAGTCATCATGGACTTCTTCCAGTGAACTCTCAATGGCAGATAGAGACATATCTTCAAACATCATATCTAACAGATCTTCATCTTCTACAAGAGCTGCCCAATCACCCAATAGTGCGCTCATCATCTAGTTCATCATCATCATCCACACCTGTAGCTAGGTCTTGATATTTGCTTTCAGTAGATGGCATGTCATTAAAAACTTGATTCATAATGTTCAAAATCTTGAGTGCATGTTTTATGTCCCAAATTTCAACTTTATTGCATACATCTTCGAGAGAGAAAATGCTGTCACAATTATCTAGGACTTGTTGTACTTGCCATTCTGAGAACCCTAGCAAAGTATTAACATTAGTCAAACTTTTTATATTGCCATGCGGTGATCTTCCAACAAGTTCCATTACCAATATCTTGTGGTATTTGACAAGAAGTTTGTGTAACTGCTGCCTTTCTTGGTCTCCAACATTCCTTTTTGCTTTATCAATGTCTGATGCCTGTAGATTTGCACCTTTCTTTGGATATCGTGTAAATGCTTTGCATTCATCTGAGCCACATTCACATTTATCTCCACAATTATCACAGCACAAATGTAGTGGTCCTTCGGTGTCTAGAGAATGCAGACAAGAAAAGTGCTTCATCAAACACTTTCTTCTGCATTCCTTTGTTTTCAAGATGTCCTTGATGTCCTTCTCAACATGATTGAGCATTAGCCCTTTATAAATAACATAAGCAAAGCTTTGTTTTCCATCTCTTCCAGCTCTACCAGATTCTTGAATAAATGATTCCACATTTTTGGAAGGTCCAAAATGTATTGTTCTGTGAACACCTTTGCTGTCAATACCCATACCAAAGGCAATGGTTGCTACTAAAATCTTGATTTCTCCATCCATGTCTGTGAACGACTGAAGTATGGCTTCTTTATTACTGGTTGGAGTGCATGAATGCAACATTTCCAACACAGGTTTCTCATGATCTCCTCTATCGAACAAACTCTGCCCAAGCATAGCCTTTATAGTTGCATAAACTAACGAACACTGTTTGATGGTTTGACAGTATATTATTGTTCGATCACACTTTGTTCCTTGTTCTTTCAAGTCATCTACTAACCAAGCAAAGTAATCTTGCAATTCAGAATCGTTTGACATGTAATCTACTGAATACGTGATGTTGGGTTTGTTCGGACTTTGGACGATTTTTGTGGGATTTTCCATTCTTAAAATATCCATGATAGTACTTTCGGTTGCCTCGGTAGCCGTTGCGGTCAATGCTACAATGTTGACAGGAGCAAGGGTCCTCAGCTCATTCAGTTGTGCATAAGCTGTTCGGAAGGCAGTCATATTGTTGTTAGGTGAAGTCCCCCTACAAAAAGAAATCATTATTTAAAAAACCGCTAGTGCTATGTGATAAGACGAATTTACGATACTACTCACCATTGTCTTATAACATGCGCTTCGTCGACTGCAATAGCGCAAAGCTTGGATGAATATGCTCTACTGGAAAGCATTTTTCTCCAACGTTCATTCCTCAACCAAGATTCAGGAGTTCCAAACACGACTGAAAACTTAGCTGCCTCTACATCACAAACTTCTTCTTCGTCTATATCACTAAGACTTACGGCTGTCATCCCAAGACTTCTCAGATATCGTACTTGGTCTTTCATGAGATTTATCAATGGCGAAACGACGATCACCACATGTCCTTCAGAACCATTGAGATGATCGAAAATCATTGGCAAAGTCTGATATATCAGGGACTTTCCAAAGCCAGTTGGCAAGCTAACAAAGACGTCTTTCTTTTCTACTATTTGAGTAATAGCAATTTGTTGATATTTATTTAGTCTTTCTATTTTAAAACGGGCACAAACGTTAGCAAAAGCTAACGTCATGTCTCTCGTGCTCGCCATTTTGTTTTCGACGAGCCAAGGTAAAGGTCAACTTTCTAAGATATGGAAGGTTACTCGTGATTGGTCAATCTTGGGGAACGGAATGTTCGGCTCTGACAAGCAGGCTATTGTGGGGTGGAATGCGTGACGCCCCTAAAAAAGCCTGCGGGGGAGGCTACTGCTGACCACCGATCGCGGGCGCCTTTGAAGTCATATTTTCAAGCAAGTCGTATATTTTCAAGCAAGTCTTCTATTTTCAAGCAAGTCGTATATTTTAATTTCAAGCAAGTCGAAGCAATTCAAGTCGTATATTTTCAAGCAAGTCGTATATTTTCAAGCAAGTCGTATATTTTCAAGCAAGTCGAAGCAATTCAAGTCGTATATTTTCAAGCAAGTCGTATATTTTCAAGCAAGTCGTATATTTTCAAGCAAGTCGTATATTTTCAAGCAGTCGAAGCAATTCAAGTCGTATATTTTCAAGCAAGTCGTATATTTTCAAGCAAGTCGTATATTTTCAAGCAAGTCGTATATTTTCAAGCAAGTCGAAGCAATTCAAGTCGTATATTTTCAAGCAAGTCGTATATTTTCAAGCAAGTCGTATATATTTACTCAGTAACAAGTGTTATATTTTCAAACAAGTAGTATAATTTTACCGATAAGTACTATATTTCACACAAGTCGTATATTTTTAAACAGAAGTATTTTTGTCCGGATCGGCGCGCCATAGATCTTCGAGGACTTCTGATTATTACAAATGGCTCTTCGATGTTCGGCCATCCTAGTCCGAAGAGATCGCTCTGTTTGGCCATAGTATATATAGTATCGCAATCTGAGCATTTGACTTTATACACTACGCCGGTTTTGAATGTTGCGTCCTTTGTAGCTTTAGGGCGAGGGAAGAGCTCGTTGATCTTACACAAAGGCTTATGGGCGATCTTGATGCCATGGGGTCTTAAAGCCCTGCTGATTTTCTCTGATACCCCGTTTACGTAAGACAAAACGATAATTTGGTTTGGTTCGTTGTCCCGGTGGCTTTGTGTACTAGAATTACTATCTTCACTGCTGGATGGTGTGGCGATTGTATTGTGTTGTATTGTATTGTATTGTATTGTATTGTATTGTATTGTATTGTATTGTATTGTATTGTATGTATTGTATTGTATTGTATTGTATTGTATTGTATTGTATTGTATTGTATTGTATTGTATTGTATTGTATTGTATTGTATTGTATTGTATTGTGTTGTATTGTATTGTATTGTGTTGTGTTGTGTTGTGTTGTGTTGTGTTGTGTTGTGTTGTATTGTATTGTATTGTATTGTATTGTATTGTATTGTATTGTATTGTATTGTATTGTATTGTATTGTATTGTATTGTATTGTATTGTATTGTATTGTATTGTATTGTATTGTATTGTATTGTATTGTATTGTATTGTATTGTATTGTATTGTATTGTATTGTATTGTATTGTATTGTATTGTATTGTATTGTATTGTATTGTATTGTATTGTATTGTATTGTATTGTATTGTATTGTATTGTATTGTATTGTATTGTATTGTATTGTATTGTATTGTATTGTATTGTATTGTATTGTATTGTATTGTATTGTATTGTATTGTATTGTGTTGTATTGTATTGTATTGTGTGTATTTGTATTGTATTGTGTTGTATTGTATTGTACCATAGAATCAAGTTATTATTATATTAGTAAGTAATTATGGTGATTCAGTGTTGTGATTTCAGTTTACGCCTATAAGAGGAATAAACCTTATTGTTGATTTGTTCAGTCAATGCTCTTCCTCGCTCTTCAATTGTTTACACAGTAAATTGCCCCCACGCTCGTCGTTTTCGTCGTGCGTTACATAAGTAGTTACATATGATCCGAGTAAACGAGACCTTTGCAGGCAATCACTCACTGATTATAAAGAACTGATTAATAAAACATCAGAGAATGTTCAATATGTTGTTGTACGTAGGTGCCATGTTATAATAAAGATACGTTTTGTAACTTCGGGTTACATGGATAGCGTTGATAGTAGCATTGAGCGGATCGAGCGGTGAGTAGTATAAACCAATACGAACGCACGTGGAGATTGAAGGAATTTATTTGGTAGCGAATATTATGATGAGATGATCACGTATATGTGACGTGACGTGGTTCGAACTGCAATCGATACAAAATAATTGATGTCGATTTTGTAACCTACAGTAACTTACAACAATGAACTAAACGAAATCGGTATAAATCATATGTGATATCTGACTGACGACCTAAGTAAATAACGTGACGATGATCAACAATATACATGTATCTAGCTAAAATCACTTACTTTGGTGTACGTAGAAAGTTGAATAGATATTGTAGCTTGTAAATGAAGTTAATATACTGTATATGTAGATGGGCGATAGGACGCGTTACAATAAGCTGTGTAGCACACATAAAACTTGTCGAACTGATATATGAAACCGGAATGAAACAATATAAAAACGGAAGTGTAGAATTACTGGTTAATGGTTCATTGGTTAATTACACAATAGAATAGAATGGCGCATATACGCGTTTTAAAACTAACACGTTTCTTCTACGTAAAGGATTTAATATACATTAAATTATTTACGTAGAAGAAACGTATCTTTATTATATCATATAATGTTTTATATATGTATATGAGGGCCACCTGTTTATGTATATGAGGGCCAACTGAAAATTATCATTTCTGGTAACGGTGTCCAATAAAGTTATTATTATTATTATTATTATTATTATGATGATGATGATGATGATGATTCTGATTAATTTATTATTATAATCAGTTCTGTATCTAATACATTTTTATCAATTTTATCCTGTACATATTCATAATTATTTTTTTCTAAAGAAGGCTGAATTGCCGAAACGTCAATATATTATTTGGAACAGTCAGAGGTTGCCTGCGTCTCTTCTTCTTCGTTACATTTAATCTATATATATATATATATATTTGCTAGTAATAAGCAATAATTAATTGGTAGATATGAATTCTCTGCCGGTTTGTAGCCATATAAAATATCATTAGTTGTAAGATTGAGTTTTGGTGTATTTTTTTCATTCCACCAAAACATCAGTTAAACTCTTCCAAAAAGGCTTTTGTATATTTACATTCAACAAAAATATGGTTTAAAGTTTGTATGTCAGCCCACAGGTGACACTGATTGTTGTCAATTAACTTATATCGGGAAAGAGTATCTTGGTTTACAGAATATAGTGATTAATTTTAAACTCAGAAATTGTGAGGCTTATGTCTTTTGTTGCCCGAAAAGGTAGCTCATCATTATGGACATTGCAATGTTTATCCGAAAAAGTTACAAAAATGCGAAAATCCGATATCAAAGCGGTATACTAATTTGAAAAACGCAGACACTTTTATATATTAGATACCATATTATTATTATGATTATGATTATTATTACCATTCTATAAATAATCCAAACATTACGCGAACCAATAGAATATTGCAGTCTCTGGAGATAACGCGGAAAAAGGAAATATTTACCCTTTGACGCAGTGGAGTGCATTTGTTAAAGAAATGTCAAGCATACATAAGTTTACACAGAGAGTGATACGTGATACCGTTTATTAGCATTCGTATAGTTTGCGTCTCTTTAAAACCGATTGAAGACGTTGTAGATAATTTGTTTTGCTAAATTTACTCTTTGTCTTTGTCTTGGGTGTCGAAGTTGTCAGGGTGCGCTGAAAATGATACTTTGCAGGAGCCATGTCTGTTCAAAGGCAGGTACCGCGCCCTTCATCAGCGACGGAAGAAGTGTAAGTATATAATTTGATACTACCGAGAAACTCGATGCTCAGTCAGATTGTGTCGTCAACAATGTTAGATGTATTGTAGTGACAATTATCTTGCTATCTTTATTGACAACGATATAACCGTAGCAGGACCTCGTCGATTTGCTGAGGGTAATTGATTCACTCGGATTGTACGTTTGCAATGAAGCATGTTCTTCATTTCTCGTCGAAAATGAGGCATGCGAAGAGAATACACCAACAGATTAGCAAACGAATTACTGTATGTCAGCATGATTAGTGCGATATCAACATTGGTGGATGTTTCGATGGACCTTTTCAAGAGGTATACAAGAAATCTTGGCATCCAAGTAAGTAGCGCTACCAGTGTAGTTAGTACTAACGTTTTAGACAACTTGATGCTGTTTTGCATGGAGGCGGTGGATCGAATGGCAGGGCCCAGGAACCTCACCTTCACGAATATTGCAGAATATGAGACAATGATTGTCAAGATGGACAGTGTAATCACCAACATCATGAACAACCTCAAAATCTTTCTGATGACTGCATCGGAACAATTGTCGATGTTCTTAAGCCATACCATCAATGAAGAAACCCAACACATGACAATACAGTAGATGTAGTGTTTGTTTTGCACTTGCCGAAAGCGAAAAGGAGTAAGTACAGCCAGGGCCCTTTCAAACGCCATCATAGCCAGAGAAGACAACGAGGCGATAACAGTGAAAATTGAAAGAGTAATAGACATGTCATTCAGAAGATTCCCTTTACACGAGACAAACATCATCTCGCTGGCGAACTGTATCTCGAGTAAAGTTATGAACGCAGAAATCCCTACAAAAATGTCAGCAACAGTCAAATTAACGAGCAAGTACGAAGACTTTGAGATGATGAACTTTTTTTTAAGGAAAATACGAATTGCCATGACATTGGCAGAGATGATTATGAAAGACTCTATACCCAAAAGCGCAGCCCACACTTTTTGCATTATGTAGCTAATAGATTGAGCAGATTGATTCATCTTTCTTGCTAGCCTGATGAGCCTGCTTCAATGAATGGTGATCTTTGGCAATCAGTTATGACAAATAGACCAAAGGTGACTTCGATCTAATAAGGATATCGAATGAGTGTTAATTTCAAGGATTTCCTCAAGTAGTACTGACAGCATTTGAACTGAACAATAGGGAAATGTAGTTCCGTGCTACAAGTGTTAGTGTATTTCAATTGCTTTCATAGCAAACAATGAACACACCTGGTGGTATGGGTTGAACACTGGCAAGTATCGATTTCGCTCATATTTTAGACATGAATGAATGAATAGGTAGATAGCCCTTTCAAGTAATACTTTTTTTAAAGTCATTGTCAGAGAAAACCGGACAGGTGCGAAATATATGGTTCGGCCAATGTCTTTCATTTTAAAAACAGTGGCTTTATTGATTCCTTTGTTTCTGAATATGACAATGCCCTCTGATCTCTGGTCTTAGCCGGCGAAAACTCAATTCAAATATAGACCAACTAGTTTGGCGAACAAGAGTTTTCAGTTTCAAAAGTGCTGCTTTTATTTTCATTATTTCAGTAAACGAATCTAGTTCGTTCAACTAGATAATTTATGTCCACTGTAACAGCCTGTTTGCACTCGTTTCTTCTTATTTAGATTATATTGGATATCAAAGTAAGTTGTATTGGTAGTTTTGAAGGTCATTAATAAATACATCAGGTTTGGCTATGTTTTGTTATCTGATAAAACAAGACTGACGCTGTAGAGCTGTATCTGTAGTGTTAAGGTATCAGGATACGTTTTGGACCCCTATGTCTTTGGACTTCGACAACACGCGCGCTTTACAATATTTCACGAAGAAAGTATACATTTTCTGAAAGCTGAATAAATGTAGTTTTTGATAATACTTTCATATTTTTAGATTTTGCATTACAGAAATTGTTAGGCGAGTATACGTGAAATTCGGCCGTGGTGCGTTCTAAAAGTTCGATTGCACATGGAATTTAAGTTATGCTTGTGAAAACACTCTAACAGACTCTCGAGATAATGAACTTCAAAACGGTGTCTCAATTTTACGATGTCTATTTTAGATCAACCGCAATCCTACGCCAAATTTGAGCAATTGATTTTGGAGCTATGTTGTCAACAAATAGGGCCATAACGTTTGAACGAAAATAACATGAAAAAATCGGAGACAATGTGTTTTAGATCGACTATTGCTGAACAATCTTGCAAATTTTCAGCGAAATCCATCGAAACCCTAGCGACATTAAGCCTCCGAAAGGCGTGCATTTAGCGCTGAAAATAGTTCCGAGAAAAGACGCAATCACTGTTTTGGACACCATGTTTGTCCAACACCTAGCGTAATTGAATCTGTCAACCACTTGTCAAGATATCTGATCAGTATTCAGCAAAGGTCGACAGGTCATATGCAAATGACAAAATATCGCAGTACATTTATTGTGCTCTGGCTTGTTCGAGTATTGCAGTTGCCGGGGCATGTTTTAGTGTGAATGTATGTATTTGTATGGTTTTCTGCTCTGTTTGGTCCCGAACGGTTTCTTCGAAGACGAAGTCGACGATCTTCTTCGTGGATGAGAATATATAGATTTACGTTTTCTTGAAGAAATGAATATGCTTTTACATGTAAAAAGTTCAAAAGTGTATCGTTAAAATTATTCTGTATAGTTGTTGTATCGTTCGCCGCGTGGTTATGAGAGTCACGTACTGATGCGCTTCGACTGACGTCACATTCCAACCAATTACTGTTGACATATTGTTTCCTGTAGCAAAATAATCACGGTTTTGGTTATCTTCGTTTTCTCTGCTTGATTCGTTAAAATTTGAAATTTCTTTTAAAGAAAGTCATAGAAAAAGAAAAGCTTATTCAAAATCTTTAAAAATCCGATTTTGATTTTTTTTTTTTTTGCTAAAAAAACATATCCTGATACCTTAAAGGAGTTCAACGTTGGGTTCGCCATATTTGCGCTACTTGTTGGAATACTAACAATTCAAGAAGCAATATCGAACGTCACCGGGAACTTACATCATCCGACTGCCCTTCGTACAATATATCTACCGATCAAGGGATTTCCAGAAGTATTTCAGACTGCAAAGTGTTTTATGTAATGTTTAAAGGCCGACAATGAGGACTGGACGGGGTTTCAAGTCCGAGGCGAATCCGAGGACTTGAAACCCCGTCCAGTCCGAATTGGAGGCCTTTGAACTACTTCTAAAACGAATTAATTATTCGGGAGGAATTTGTTTATTGAAATGGCAATAGTTTTTGTATTTGTTTATTAAACAAAAAAAACAAAAACAATATTCAATGACGCATTAAAAGAATGCCAAGATAAAGTTAAATCAAATTCCGTGATACCCATCGAATTACCTGATGGCATAGTGGTAAGTAAAGGGATTAGCAATGGAGTGTTCCGGGTGCGAATCCCCGCCGTATCGAGTTTATGAAATTATTAAATGCGTTTTTTAAGGAGATAAAAATCATGCATTCCCAGTTTTTTAAAGACAAATAACATGTTACTTGTGTCTATGTTTAATTTGAAATAGTATTTCCTGTCAGAAATTAAGTTATTGATATTTATATGATATTTCTATTCCAAGGACTTGAACTGATATTTCCAGTCCTAGAACTTGAAATAATATTTCAAAGTACTCTAGAGCGCATGCACTTGAAATCATTCCAAAGTACTCAAGAGCGGACTTTCCGGGGTATCCAGTTCCATCATGTGACCAAATTGAGGGCACCTGGGTGGCTGTTTACCTCATGAATAATTAATGAGTTTTTGAATTATTACTAATAAGCGATTCATCTATCTAGATAACAGGAGGGAAATTTGCATGAGCATGCGCTTAACCGCTGGACCATAAAAGCGTAATTTCGGAAGCACAAAAACCGATTATAGCAATAATAACGCTACATTTTATTATGTTGCTATTTTGATCATCAGAGTTCGACAAAAAGGCTTAATATAGTCAAATGTTAATTTAATTCTGGCTTTTCACTGCACACTGGCTATTCACAAAATTCTATTTTGTTTGAAATTGAACGGCACAGGAAGCACAAGCTGGGATTTTGCGGATTATATCTTTATTTTGTTTTCTATAAATACTGTAACAACAGTCTTGAAACTGTCCTGGTGTCTTGTGGTATTTATTTACTATACCTGTACGAAGTTTCGTCGAATTTGAAAACAATTTAGATGTCTTATCCGACCTTTCCATGAAAATATTTTTGTTGTTATCGTCATAAACAACTGTAATTTTATATTTTCTGGTGAATTTTTCCAACAATCTCAATAACATATACTGAAAGCATATGGTACATAGTTCTATGAAATGGTAGAATTGTTGTGGAGATTTGGGCTGGATTTCAAGCAATATGCAAAAAATGTATATTTTTGAGTAATGAAATTGATACAAACTTTACACTTCAATAAAATGTTTACACTTTGACCGATCTCAGCATAATATCTAAAAATATGACCTTGGATGGGAACATTACAAGAACATTGGAACACTGACAGAAGAGGCCCTACCATAAAACGAATACCATAATAAAATCGTCAACACTTTTATTATGGTATTCGTTTTATGGTAGGGCCTCTTCTGTCAGTGTTCCAATGTTCTTGTAATGTTCCCATCCAAGGTCATATTTTTAGATATTATGCTGAGATCGGTCAAAGTGTAAACATTTTATTGAAGTGTAAAGTTTGTATCAATTTCATTACTCAAAAATATACATTTTTTGCATATTGCTTGAAATCCAGCCCAAATCTCCACAACAATTCTACCATTTCATAGAACTATGTTCCATATGCTTTCAGTATATGTTATTGAGATTGTTGGAAAAATTCACCAGAAAATATAAAATTACAGTTGTTTATGACGATAACAACAAAAATATTTTCATGGAAAGGTCGGATAAGACATCTAAATTGTTTTCAAATTCGACGAAACTTCGTACAGGTATAGTAAATAAATACCACAAGACACCAGGACAGTTTCAAGACTGTTGTTACAGTATTTATAGAAAACAAAATAAAGATATAATCCGCAAAATCCCAGCTTGTGCTTCCTGTGCCGTTCAATTTCAAACAAAATAGAATTTTGTGAATAGCCAGTGTGCAGTGAAAAGCCAGAATTAAATTAACATTTGACTATATTAAGCCTTTTTGTCGAACTCTGATGATCAAAATAGCAACATAATAAAATGTAGCGTTATTATTGCTATAATCGGTTTTTGTGCTTCCGAAATTACGCTTTTATGGTCCAGCGGTTAAGCGCATGCTCATGCAAATTTCCCTCCTGTTATCTAGATAGATGAATCGCTTATTAGTAATAATTCAAAAACTCATTAATTATTCATGAGGTAAACAGCCACCCAGGTGCCCTCAATTTGGTCACATGATGGAACTGGATACCCCGGAAAGTCCGCTCTTGAGTACTTTGGAATGATTTCAAGTGCATGCGCTCTAGAGTACTTTGAAATATTATTTCAAGTTCTAGGACTGGAAATATCAGTTCAAGTCCTTGGAATAGAAATATCATATAAATATCAATAACTTAATTTCTGACAGGAAATACTATTTCAAATTAAACTTAGACACAAGTAACATGTTATTTGTCTTTAAAAAACTGGGAATGCATGATTTTTATCTCCTTAAAAAACGCATTTAATAATTTCATAAACTCGATACGGCGGGGATTCGCACCCGGAACACTCCATTGCTAATCCCTTTACTTACCACTATGCCATCAGGTAATTCGATGGGTATCACGGAATTTGATTTAACTTTATCTTGGCATTCTTTTAATGCGTCATTGAATATTGTTTTTTGTTTTTTGTTTAATAAACAAATACAAAACTATTGCCATTTCAATAAACAAATTCCTCCCGAATAATTAATTCGTTTTAGAAGTAGTTCAAAGGCCTCCAATTCGGACTGGACGGGGTTTCAAGTCCTCGGATTCGCCTCGGACTTGAAACCCCGTCCAGTCCTCATTGTCGGCCTTTAAACATTACATAAAACACTTTGCAGTCTGAAATACTTCTGGAAATCCCTTGATCGGTAGATATATTGTACGAAGGGCAGTCGGATGATGTAAGTTCCCGGTGACGTTCGATATTGCTTCTTGAATTGTTAGTATTCCAACAAGTAGCGCAAATATGGCGAACCCAACGTTGAACTCCTTTAACACTACAGATACAGCTCTACAGCGTCAGTCTTGTTTTATCAGATAACAAAACATAGCCAAACCTGATGTATTTATTAATGACCTTCAAAACTACCAATACAACTTACTTTGATATCCAATATAATCTAAATAAGAAGGAACGAGTGCAAACAGGCTGTTACAGTGGACATAAATTATCTAGTTGAACGAACTAGATTCGTTTACTGAAATAATGAAAATAAAAGCAGCACTTTTGAAACTGAAAACGCTTGTTCGCCAAACTAGTTGGTCTATATTTGAATTGAGTTTTCGCCGGCTAAGACCAGAGATCAGAGGGCATTGTCATATTCAGGAACAAAGGAATCAATAAAGCCACTGTTTTTAAAATTTGAAAGACATTGGCCGAACCATATATATTTCGCACCTGTCCGGTTTTCTCTGACAATGACTTTAAAAAAAGTATTACTTGAAAGGCCTATCTACCTATTCATTCATTCATGTCTACAATATGAGCGAAATCGATATTGCCAGTGTTCAACCCATACCACCAGGTGTGTTCGTTGTTTGCTATGAAAGCAATTGAAAAATACACTAACACTTGTAGCACGGAACTAAATTTCGCTAATGTTCAGTCGGTTCAAATGCTATCAGTACTACTTGAGGAAATCCTTGAAATTAACACTCATTCGATATCCTTATTAGATCGAAGTCACCTTTGGTCTATTTGTCATAACTGATTGCCAAAGATCACCATTCATTGAAGCAGGCTCATCACGCTAGCAAGAAAGATGAATCAATCTGCTCAATCTATTAGCTACATAATGCAAAAAGTGTGGGCTGCGCTTTTGGGTATAGAGTCTTTCATGATCATCTCTGCCAATGTCATGGCAATTCGTATTTTCTTAAAAAAAAGTTCATCATCTCAAAGTCTTCGTACTTGCTCGTTAATTTGACTGTTGCTGACATTTTTGTAGGGATTTCTGCGTTCATAACTTTACTCGAGATACAGTTCGCCAGCGAGATGATGTTTGTCTCGTGTAAAGGGAATCTTCTGAATGACATGTCTATTACTCTTTCAATTTTCACTGTTATCGTCTCGTTGTTTTCTCTGGCTTTGATGGCGTTTGAAAGGGCTCTGGCTGTACTTACTCCTTTTCGCTTTCGGCAAGTGCAAAACAAACACTACATCTACTGTATTGTCATGTGTTGGGTTTCTTCATTGATGGTATGGCTTAAGAACATCGACAATTGTTCCGATGCAGTCATCAGAAAGATTTTGAGGTTGTTCATGACGTTAGTGGTTGCACTGTCCATCTTGACAATCATTGTCTCATATTCTGCAATATTCGTGAAGGCGAGGTTCCTGGGTGCTGCCATTCGATCCACCGCCTCCATGCAAAACAGCATCAAGTTGTCTAAAACGTTAGTACTAACTACACTGGTAGCGCTACTTACTTGGATGCCAAGATTTCTTGTATACCTCTTGGAAAGAATGTCCATCGAAACATCCACCAATGTTGATATCGCACTAATCATGCTGATATACAGTAATTCGTTTGCTAATCTGTTGGTGTATTCTCTTCGCATGCCTCATTTTCGACGAGAAATGAAGAACATGCTGCATTGCAAACGTAGCATCCGAGTGAATCAAGTACCCTCAGCAAATCGACGAGATCCTGCTATGGTTATATCGTTGTCATTATAGATAGCAAGATAACTGTCACTACAATATATCTAACATTATGGACGACACATTCTGACTGAGCATCGAGTTTCTCGGTAGTATCAAATTATATACTTACACTTCTTCCGTCGCTGATGAAGGACGCGTTACCTGCCTTTTAACATTGACATATAGCTCCTGCAAAGTAACATTTTCAGCGAACCCTGACAACTTCGACTCCCAAGACAAAGACAAAGACATAGTAAATTTAGCAAAACAAACCATCTACAACGTATTCAATCGGTTTTAAAGAGACGCAAACTATGCGAATGCTAATAAACGGTATCACGCATCACTCTCTGTGTAAACTTATGTATGCTTGACATTTCTTTAACAAATGCACTCCACTGCGTCAAAGGGTAAATATTTCCTTTTTCCGCGTTATCTCCAGAGACTGCAATATTCTATTGGTTCGCGTAATGTTTGGATTATTTATAGAATGGTAATAATAATCATAATCATAATAATAATATGGTATCTAATATATAAAAGTGTCTGCGTTTTTCAAATTAGTATACCGCTTTGATATCGGATTTTCGCATTTTTGTAACTTTTTCGGATAAACATTGCAATGTCCATAATGATGAGCTACCTTTTCGGGCAACAAAAGACATAAGCCTCACAATTTCTGAGTTTAAAATTAATCACTATATTCTGTAAACCAAGAATACTCTTTCCAGATATAAGTTAATTGACAACAATCAGTGTCACCTGTGGGCTGACATACAAACTTTAAACCATATTTTTGTTGAATGTAAATATACAAAAGCCTTTTGGGAAGAGTTTAACTGATGTTTTGGTGGAATGAAAAAAATACACCAAAACTCAATCTTACAACTAATGATATTTTATATGGCTACAAACCGGCAGAGAATTCATATCTACCAATTAATTATTGCTTATTACTAGCAAAAATATATATATATATATAGATAGATTAAATGTAACGAAGAAGAAGAGACGCAGGCAACCTCTGACTGTTCCAAATAATATATTGACGTTTCGGCAATTCAGCCTTCTTTAGAAAAAAATATTATGAATATATGTACAGGATAAAATTGATAAAAATGTATTAGATACAGAACTGATTATTATATAATAATATAATAATCATCATCATCATCATCATCATAATAATAATAATAATAATAATAATAACTTTATTGGACACCGTTACCAGAAATGATAATTTTCAGTTGGCCCTCATATACATAAACAGGTGGCCCTCATATACATATATAAAACATTATATGATATAATAAAGATACGTTTCTTCTACGTAAATAATTTAATGTATATTAAATCCTTTACGTAGAAGAAAAACGTGTTAGTTTTTAAAACGCGTATATGCGCCATTCTATTCTATTGTATAATTAACCAATGAACCATTAACCAGTAATTCTACACTTCCGTTTTTATCTTGTTTCATTCCGGTTTCATATATCAGTTCGACAAGTTTTATGTGTGCTACACAGCTTATTGTAACGCGTCCTATCGCCCATCTACATATACAGTATATTAACTTCATTTACAAGCTACAATATCTATTCAACTTTCTACGTACACCAAAGTAAGTGATTTTAGCTACAACCTGAGACAAGTTCATTGGGACACCTTTACATTTTACCCAATGTTTCAACTGTGACTGATAGGGACTTGAAATTCATCCCCTCCCTCTCCCTCCCCCTCACCCCCACGAACAATGTTGATTCTCCCGGAACACTTTGGAAGTTGACATGCAGCAGTGGACACCAACATTGTTCGTGGGGGAAGGGGGGAGGGGGAAGGGAAGCCCAAAGTAAAGTTTGTGACGATATTGACCATTGGGTACCCTTTGTCCCTATATATCCTGTCTCGGGTTGTCTGAAATGACGTGACGTTGAAATGTCTATTTTGACATGTTGCTTTTAGTAGGACGATGCATGGTGGTCAGCAGTAATATACACAGAAGCTGTAATGTAAAAAACACATCAAAAATTCGACATGTTTTATTGCGTCATTTGATTAGAGAAGGAGAAGAAGACTTGTATGTTCTAGACTATAAATGATGGCTGCGATTGAAACTCGTCAGCAATGCATGGTGTATCTCATTACGTATAGTCGTGCTGACTTTGCAAAAGTTCCAACGAGACAACGATTTGCCGATATTGTAGTAAATGCCTTCGAGCAATCAGTAGACGTAGCACGTGTTTCTCACTGGGTTGTGAGCCAGGAAGATCATCAACAGAATTCAGATGATGATGGAAGATCCGGTAAGCACTATCACATGGCTGTCAAACTGACCAAGAGGGCGAGGTGGGCGAGAGTGAGGGGGTATCTGGAGTCGTCACACGAAATTCGTGTGAATTTCAGTGCTAATCACAATACCTACTACAGCGCATATCAATATGTAACAAAAGATGACAAAGATTTTGTGCTGTCCAATGCCCACCCTGAGTTGAGAGATCCGCCTACAACAGAAAATGCAATAGCAGCCATGCAGGAAGGCTCAAAGGAGAGGAAAAAAAGGAAAGCGAAAGAGGAGCGAAAGGTACTCCACATTTGATGTTGTAGAAGTAATCCAGCATCACAACATCACTACGCGACTCGAGCTGGTGTGCTTGGCTATGAAGCAAAAAGACGCGGGTAAAACAACTTTAGCTGAATTCATCGCCAACAGAGGAAGCAAAGTCATCGACGAAGCATTATTCTTGGCGAAAGAGTTTAAAGAAGCTCCAGCGAAGTTAGTTCGCACGCAAAAATCCCGCCTTCAACTACTAAGCGAGGCATATGATTCAGAATGTGCCTCGGAATGCCAAGGCCGGTGGATGGAATGTGGACTTACTCTGCTGAGGCATAACGAAATACCCCTTAGTAGTTATTGTGATGTTATTTACAAGGCACTGCAACTAGGACGTGGTAAATACAGGAATGTTTACATTTTTGGGCCAGCTAACACCGGTAAAACATTCATGATATCGCCGCTGAAAGTGATATACAATGCTTTCAACAACCCGGCTACAGGGACCTTTGCCTGGGTGGGAGCAGAGGAAGCTGAGGTAGTATTGCTGAATGATTTTCGCTGGCATCCGTCTATAATAGCATGGGGGGATCTCCTACAATTGCTTGAGGGAGATACTGTCCACCTCCCTGCCCCAAAGAATTTCTCTAAGCAGGACATTGAATTCACCAAGGACACGCCATTCTTCGCAACGGCTGACGCGCCGCTTGTTCTAGTGAAAGGTGGATTTGTGGACCACGCAAACACGCAAATGATGGAGGTGAGATGGCGCTTTTTCAACTTTTGGAGACAAATTCCACAGGAAAAGCAACAAATAGTACCACCACCATGCCCGCGCTGCTTTGCGAGGCTTATTATTGATTACAAAAGCAACAATGACGTCATCTAAACAAGGCACGCTACAGTACTCCACCACAGTACTCCACTAGTAAAACTCAATCTGACGCCACAGTTCAAGATTTTTGGGAGAAATGTGTAAATCGGAGGAGTAACAACAACGGAACTAGCAGTTTAGATAGACTTTTCAATTGTAATAACGTGTTTTTCTGGTAGATATATCACAGTACTCCACCTCTTTCTAAACAAAAGTCATTAAAATTCTTTTGTGTTCAGGCTCTTAGGTGGAGTACTGTTGGAAGTTCGACTTCCAAAATACGTTATATAAATATGTCTTACTGACAGACACAATCTATATCTATAGAATAATATGTGTTTAAATTTTATTGAGTTAAGAAAAAATTTATTGTGAAAATTTTACAAGTAAGATGGAGTACTGTATGTCAGTACACCAGACACTGAACACTGACGTAATCGTTCATCACGCGATATGCTAAATATAGAAATCGACATGTACATGTTTACATTGGCGATTGATATTCAAGAAGAAAAGTGCTATTGTACAAGTCATAAAATAGAAAGTATCAATCCTGTATACATTTCGATTTATAAAGCGACAACGGTTTGTTTAGTATTTCGTTCTAAGTCCTCGCCCCTTAATAATGCAATCAATTCGTTTTGGCATACTGACGATCGTACGATCGATTGTCTAATGTCGTCGCTACTATCACAGCACCGTAAAACTCGTTGTTTGAACTGGTCAAAGGTCTCTTTCGTAATAGACAACTCCAGTGCTTCTTGTTCTAGTCGTTTTTTGATGAGATGAAATACATTCTCCACTGGGTTCAGGTCCGGGCTTCGGGGTGGTATACGATGCAGCTTAGCCTCAACACCAGTGAGTGCTGACATCGCCAAACGGCTAGTTTGAGACGGGTCATTATCCATAACGAATAGTCTTTTACCATCAACTTTTGCGCCGGCTCTTGCAAACATTATGTTAAAACGTGTCTTGATAAAACTTGCAAAGTATTTGCCGTCCATTTTTTCATAGGGTTCTCGCAGAATAACTCCCTTTTGGTAACCCACGGCGACCATCAAATGAACCCGACGACCACCAGGCAACTCCTTGCTTCCTTTTGCTGTGACGCTTAAACCCTCCCCCCTTCTTCGCCATACTCGACTTTTTGGCTTGGAAGCGTCATTCATAGGATTGTACTTGTGAACAAACGATACCCCATCCAAATAAAACGCAACGTGTACATGTTTCGTGTAAAAATCGGGATGTGATTTTAACACACGTTTCATTTCACGCGCGTGTTTCAGTCTAAACTGTTTATCTTTATCGCTCAGTAGTCCTTTTTTCCGGGATTGTAGGAAATGAAATCCCATCCCATTTAGATACCTCGTGAATGTTCTTCGGTGCACCAGATTGGCATTCAAACCCGACTCTTTCACCAACGACATGACCGTTATATTTGGGTTTGTTTTCCGCATCTTATGCAATGTTCTTATTAGCAGTCTTTTATCTCTTTCGTCTAAACTCGGACGAGGACCAGGCTTTCGTTTATTCGCAGTCTGTGCCTTTCCATCTCGTATCATTTCTCTTCTCTTCCAAATGCGGTGGGCCGATGTCTTCGATATACCATATCGTCGAGCAATTTCCCTGAAGCTGATATTCTCTCTATCTCTGCATATCAGCGCTGAGGCAAGTTTAACAGCGCTCAATTTCTTCACCATCTCCAAAGTAATCAAAGATTCGGATATAAATATTATTGTATTGTCGCGAGGCTTCCTCAAGGCGGCTAATGTGATTCGGACGGACACTATGTATAGATTGTAGTCTTGTTGTCCGTGACACTCTCTCTACAACTTAACTTCTATATATAAAGCGAGTTCATTTGGCAAATCTAACTTTTCGATCTCTATGAGTTGTCTTTATGTATTATTATCTTATGATTACGTACAACTTGTATTACGTGGAAGTTGAGAAATATACAATACGTACAACTATACGTCAATAACTTGAAACATGTACAGGATTAAATCACGCACGTCATGACACATGCAATCATGAAATACAATCCCGATGCGTCAATAACGTCACCGAACTATTACTAGAAGAGCGTTTCATGTCCAGGAACGTTTTAGATTATTCCCGTACCGAAAAAAGAGCAAAATAACGATTTTTACGGAATTGCATTTTCAGACAACCTGAGACAAGTTCATTGGGACACCTTTACATTTTACCCAATGTTTCAACTGTGACTGATAGGGATTTGAAATTCATCCCCTCCCCCTCCCTCCCCCTCACCCCCACGAACAATGTTGATTCTCCCGGAACACTTTGGAAGTTGACATGCAGCCGTGGACACCAACATTGTTCGTGGGGGAAGGGGGGAGGGGAAGGGAAGCCCAAAGTAAAGTTTGTGACGATATTGACCATTGGGTACCCTTTGTCCCTATATATCCTGTCTCGGGTTGTCTGAAATGACGTGACGTTGAAATGTCTATTTTGACATGTTGCTTTTAGTAGGACGATGCATGGTGGTCAGCAGTAATATACACAGAAGCTGTAATGTAAAACACATCAAAAATTCGACATGTTTTATTGCGTCATTTGATTAGAGAAGGAGAAGAAGACTTGTAGGTTCTAGACTATAAATGATGGCTGCGATTGAAACTCGTCAGCAATGCATGGTGTATCTCATTACGTATAGTCGTGCTGACTTTGCAAAAGTTCCAACGAGACAACGATTTGCCGATATTGTAGTAAATGCCTTCGAGCAATCAGTAGACGTAGCACGTGTTTCTCACTGGGTTGTGAGCCAGGAAGATCATCAACAGAATTCAGATGATGATGGAAGATCCGGTAAGCACTATCACATGGCTGTCAAACTGACCAAGAGGGCGAGGTGGGCGAGAGTGAGGGGGTATCTGGAGTCGTCACACGAAATTCGTGTGAATTTCAGTGCTAATCACAATACCTACTACAGCGCATATCAATATGTAACAAAAGATGACAAAGATTTTGTGCTGTCCAATGCCCACCCTGAGTTGAGAGATCCGCCTACAACAGAAAATGCAATAGCAGCCAGGAAGGCTCAAAGGAGAGGAAAAAAAGGAAAGCGAAAGAGGAGCGAAAGGTACTCCACATTTGATGTTGTAGAAGTAATCCAGCATCACAACATCACTACGCGACTCGAGCTGGTGTGCTTGGCTATGAAGCAAAAAGACGCGGGTAAAACAACTTTAGCTGAATTCATCGCCAACAGAGGAAGCAAAGTCATCGACGAAGCATTATTCTTGGCGAAAGAGTTTAAAGAAGCTCCAGCGAAGTTAGTTCGCACGCAAAAATCCCGCCTTCAACTACTAAGCGAGGCATATGATTCAGAATGTGCCTCGGAATGCCAAGGCCGGTGGATGGAATGTGGACTTACTCTGCTGAGGCATAACGAAATACCCCTTAGTAGTTATTGTGATGTTATTTACAAGGCACTGCAACTAGGACGTGGTAAATACAGGAATGTTTACATTTTTGGGCCAGCTAACACCGGTAAAACATTCATGATATCGCCGCTGAAAGTGATATACAATGCTTTCAACAACCCGGCTACAGGGACCTTTGCCTGGGTGGGAGCAGAGGAAGCTGAGGTAGTATTGCTGAATGATTTTCGCTGGCATCCGTCTATAATAGCATGGGGGGATCTCCTACAATTGCTTGAGGGAGATACTGTCCACCTCCCTGCCCCAAAGAATTTCTCTAAGCAGGACATTGAATTCACCAAGGACACGCCATTCTTCGCAACGGCTGACGCGCCGCTTGTTCTAGTGAAAGGTGGATTTGTGGACCACGCAAACACGCAAATGATGGAGGTGAGATGGCGCTTTTTCAACTTTTGGAGACAAATTCCACAGGAAAAGCAACAAATAGTACCACCATGCCCGCGCTGCTTTGCGAGGCTTATTATTGATTACAAAAGCAACAATGACGTCATCTAAACAAGGCACGCTACAGTACTCCACCACAGTACTCCACTAGTAAAACTCAATCTGACGCCACAGTTCAAGATTTTTGGGAGAAATGTGTAAATCGGAGGAGTAACAACAACGGAACTAGCAGTTTAGATAGACTTTTCAATTGTAATAACGTGTTTTTCTGGTAGATATCACAGTACTCCACCTCTTTCTAAACAAAAGTCATTAAAATTCTTTTGTGTTCAGGCTCTTAGGTGGAGTACTGTTGGAAGTTCGACTTCCAAAATACGTTATATAAATATGTCTTACTGACAGACACAATCTATATCTATAGAATAATATGTGTTTAAATTTTATTGAGTTAAGAAAAAATTTATTGTGAAAATTTTACAAGTAAGATGGAGTACTGTATGTCAGTACACCAGACACTGAACACTGACGTAATCGTTCATCACGCGATATGCTAAATATAGAAATCGACATGTACATGTTTACATTGGCGATTGATATTCAAGAAGAAAAGTGCTATTGTACAAGTCATAAAATAGAAAGTATCAATCCTGTATACATTTCGATTTATAAAGCGACAACGGTTTGTTTAGTATTTCGTTCTAAGTCCTCGCCCCTTAATAATGCAATCAATTCGTTTTGGCATACTGACGATCGTACGATCGATTGTCTGAATGTCGCTACTATCACAGCACCGTAAAACTCGTTGTTTGAACTGGTCAAAGGTCTCTTTCGTAATAGACAACTCCAGTGCTTCTTGTTCTAGTCGTTTTTTGATGAGATGAAATACATTCTCCACTGGGTTCAGGTCCGGGCTTCGGGGTGGTATACGATGCAGCTTAGCCTCAACACCAGTGAGTGCTGACATCGCCAAACGGCTAGTTTGAGACGGGTCATTATCCATAACGAATAGTCTTTTACCATCAACTTTTGCGCCGGCTCTTGCAAACATTATGTTAAAACGTGTCTTGATAAAACTTGCAAAGTATTTGCCGTCCATTTTTTCATAGGGTTCTCGCAGAATAACTCCCTTTTGGTAACCCACGGCGACCATCAAATGAACCCGACGACCACCAGGCAACTCCTTGCTTCCTTTTGCTGTGACGCTTAAACCCTCCCCCCTTCTTCGCCATACTCGACTTTTTGGCTTGGAAGCGTCATTCATAGGATTGTACTTGTGAACAAACGATACCCCATCCAAATAAAACGCAACGTGTGTTTCGTGTAAAAATCGGGATGTGATTTTAACACACGTTTCATTTCACGCGCGTGTTTCAGTCTAAACTGTTTATCTTTATCGCTCAGTAGTCCTTTTTTCCGGGATTGTAGGAAATGAAATCCCATCCCATTTAGATACCTCGTGAATGTTCTTCGGTGCACCAGATTGGCATTCAAACCCGACTCTTTCACCAACGACATGACCGTTATATTTGGGTTTGTTTTCCGCATCTTATGCAATGTTCTTATTAGCAGTCTTTTATCTCTTTCGTCTAAACTCGGACGAGGACCAGGCTTTCGTTTATTCGCAGTCTGTGCCTTTCCATCTCGTATCATTTCTCTTCTCTTCCAAATGCGGTGGGCCGATGTCTTCGATATACCATATCGTCGAGCAATTTCCCTGAAGCTGATATTCTCTCTATCTCTGCATATCAGCGCTGAGGCAAGTTTAACAGCGCTCAATTTCTTCACCATCTCCAAAGTAATCAAAGATTCGGATATAAATATTATTGTATTGTCGCGAGGCTTCCTCAAGGCGGCTAATGTGATTCGGACGGACACTATGTATAGATTGTAGTCTTGTTGTCCGTGACACTCTCTCTACAACTTAACTTCTATATATAAAGCGAGTTCATTTGGCAAATCTAACTTTTCGAGTTCTCTATGAGTTGTCTTTATGTATTATTATCTTATGATTACGTACAACTTGTATTACGTGGAAGTTGAGAAATATACAATACGTACAACTATACGTCAATAACTTGAAACATGTACAGGATTAAATCACGCACGTCATGACACATGCAATCATGAAATACAATCCCGATGCGTCAATAACGTCACCGAACTATTACTAGAAGAGCGTTTCATGTCCAGGAACGTTTTAGATTATTCCCGTACCGAAAAAAGAGCAAAATAACGATTTTTACGGAATTGCATTTTCAGACAACCTGAGACAAGTTCATTGGGACACCTTTACATTTTACCCAAATGTCAACTGTGACTGATAGGGATTTGAAATTCATCCCCTCCCCCTCCCTCCCCCTCACCCCCACGAACAATGTTGATTCTCCCGGAACACTTTGGAAGTTGACATGCAGCCGTGGACACCAACATTGTTGGTGGGGGGAGGGGGGAGGGGAAGGGAAGCCCAAAGTAAAGTTTGTGACGATATTGACCATTGGGTACCCTTTGTCCCTATATATCCTGTCTCGGGTTGTCTGAAATGACGTGACGTTGAAATGTCTATTTTGACATGTTGCTTTTAGTAGGACGATGCATGGTGGTCAGCAGTAATATACACAGAAGCTGTAATGTGTAAAACACATCAAAAATTCGACATGTTTTATTGCGTCATTTGATTAGAGAAGGAGAAGAAGACTTGTAGGTTCTAGACTATAAATGATGGCTGCGATTGAAACTCGTCAGCAATGCATGGTGTATCTCATTACGTATAGTCGTGCTGACTTTGCAAAAGTTCCAACGAGACAACGATTTGCCGATATTGTAGTAAATGCCTTCGAGCAATCAGTAGACGTAGCACGTGTTTCTCACTGGGTTGTGAGCCAGGAAGATCATCAACAGAATTCAGATGATGATGGAAGATCCGGTAAGCACTATCACATGGCTGTCAAACTGACCAAGAGGGCGAGGTGGGCGAGAGTGAGGGGGTATCTGGAGTCGTCACACGAAATTCGTGTGAATTTCAGTGCTAATCACAATACCTACTACAGCGCATATCAATATGTAACAAAAGATGACAAAGATTTTGTGCTGTCCAATGCCCACCCTGAGTTGAGAGATCCGCCCTACAACAGAAAATGCAATAGCAGCCAGGAAGGCTCAAAGGAGAGGAAAAAAAGGAAAGCGAAAGAGGAGCGAAAGGTACTCCACATTTGATGTTGTAGAAGTAATCCAGCATCACAACATCACTACGCGACTCGAGCTGGTGTGCTTGGCTATGAAGCAAAAAGACGCGGGTAAAACAACTTAGCTGAATTCATCGCCAACAGAGGAAGCAAAGTCATCGACGAAGCATTATTCTTGGCGAAAGAGTTTAAAGAAGCTCCAGCAAAGTTTGTTCGCACGCAAAAATCCCGCCTTCAACTACTAAGCGAGGCATATGATTCAGAATGTGCCTCGGAATGCCAAGGCCGGTGGATGGAATGTGGACTTACTCTGCTGAGGCATAACGAAATACCCCTTAGTAGTTATTGTGATGTTATTTACAAGGCACTGCAACTAGGACGTGGTAAAATACAGGA
The DNA here is from genome assembly GCA_033675265.1 of Actinostola sp. cb2023. Taxonomy (NCBI): domain Eukaryota; kingdom Metazoa; phylum Cnidaria; class Anthozoa; order Actiniaria; family Actinostolidae; genus Actinostola; species Actinostola sp. cb2023. The sequence goes on from JAUJYZ010000099.1 coordinate 153,058, forward strand.
ATGTTTACATTTTTGGGCCAGCTAACACCGGTAAAACATTCATGATATCGCCGCTGAAAGTGATATACAATGCTTTCAACAACCCGGCTACAGGGACCTTTGCCTGGGTGGGAGCAGAGGAAGCTGAGGTAGTATTGCTGAATGATTTTCGCTGGCATCCGTCTATAATAGCATGGGGGGATCTCCTACAATTGCTTGAGGGAGATACTGTCCACCTCCCTGCCCCAAAGAATTTCTCTAAGCAGGACATTGAATTCACCAAGGACACGCCATTCTTCGCAACGGCTGACGCGCCGCTTGTTCTAGTGAAAGGTGGATTTGTGGACCACGCAAACACGCAAATGATGGAGGTGAGATGGCGCTTTTTCAACTTTTGGAGACAAATTCCACAGGAAAAGCAACAAATAGTACCACCATGCCCGCGCTGCTTTGCGAGGCTTATTATTGATTACAAAAGCAACAATGACGTCATCTAAACAAGGCACGCTACAGTACTCCACCACAGTACTCCACTAGTAAAACTCAATCTGACGCCACAGTTCAAGATTTTTGGGAGAAATGTGTAAATCGGAGGAGTAACAACAACGGAACTAGCAGTTTAGATAGACTTTTCAATTGTAATAACGTGTTTTTCTGGTAGATATCACAGTACTCCACCTCTTTCTAAACAAAAGTCATTAAAATTCTTTTGTGTTCAGGCTCTTAGGTGGAGTACTGTTGGAAGTTCGACTTCCAAAATACGTTATATAAATATGTCTTACTGACAGACACAATCTATATCTATAGAATAATATGTGTTTAAATTTTATTGAGTTAAGAAAAAATTTATTGTGAAAATTTTACAAGTAAGATGGAGTACTGTATGTCAGTACACCAGACACTGAACACTGACGTAATCGTTCATCACGCGATATGCTAAATATAGAAATCGACATGTACATGTTTACATTGGCGATTGATATTCAAGAAGAAAAGTGCTATTGTACAAGTCATAAAATAGAAAGTATCAATCCTGTATACATTTCGATTTATAAAGCGACAACGGTTTGTTTAGTATTTCGTTCTAAGTCCTCGCCCCTTAATAATGCAATCAATTCGTTTTGGCATACTGACGATCGTACGATCGATTGTCTGAATGTCGCTACTATCACAGCACCGTAAAACTCGTTGTTTGAACTGGTCAAAGGTCTCTTTCGTAATAGACAACTCCAGTGCTTCTTGTTCTAGTCGTTTTTTGATGAGATGAAATACATTCTCCACTGGGTTCAGGTCCGGGCTTCGGGGTGGTATACGATGCAGCTTAGCCTCAACACCAGTGAGTGCTGTCATCGCCAAACGGCTAGTTTGAGACGGGTCATTATCCATAACGAATAGTCTTTTACCATCAACTTTTGCGCCGGCTCTTGCAAACATTATGTTAAAACGTGTCTTGATAAAACTTGCAAAGTATTTGCCGTCCATTTTTTCATAGGGTTCTCGCAGAATAACTCCCTTTTGGTAACCCACGGCGACCATCAAATGAACCCGACGACCACCAGGCAACTCCTTGCTTCCTTTTGCTGTGACGCTTAAACCCTCCCCCCTTCTTCGCCATACTCGACTTTTTGGCTTGGAAGCGTCATTCATAGGATTGTACTTGTGAACAAACGATACCCCATCCAAATAAAACGCAACGTGTACATGTTTCGTGTAAAAATCGGGATGTGATTTTAACACACGTTTCATTTCACGCGCGTGTTTCAGTCTAAACTGTTTATCTTTATCGCTCAGTAGTCCTTTTTTCCGGGATTGTAGGAAATGAAATCCCATCCCATTTAGATACCTCGTGAATGTTCTTCGGTGCACCAGATTGGCATTCAAACCCGACTCTTTCACCAACGACATGACCGTTATATTTGGGTTTGTTTTCCGCATCTTATGCAATGTTCTTATTAGCAGTCTTTTATCTCTTTCGTCTAAACTCGGACGAGGACCAGGCTTTCGTTTATTCGCAGTCTGTGCCTTTCCATCTCGTATCATTTCTCTTCTCTTCCAAATGCGGTGGGCCAATGTCTTCGATATACCATATCGTCGAGCAATTTCCCTGAAGCTGATATTCTCTCTATCTCTGCATATCAGCGCTGAGGCAAGTTTAACAGCGCTCAATTTCTTCACCATCTCCAAAGTAATCAAAGATTCGGATATAAATATTATTGTATTGTCGCGAGGCTTCCTCAAGGCGGCTAATGTGTGATTCGGACGGACACTATGTATAGATTGTAGTCTTGTTGTCCGTGACACTCTCTCTACAACTTAACTTCTATATAAAGCGAGTTCATTTGGCAAATCTAACTTTTCGAGTTCTCTATGAGTTGTCTTTATGTATTATTATCTTATGATTACGTACAACTTGTATTACGTGGAAGTTGAGAAATATACAATACGTACAACTATACGTCAATAACTTGAAACATGTACAGGATTAAATCACGCACGTCATGACACATGCAATCATGAAATACAATCCCGATGCGTCAATAACGTCACCGAACTATTACTAGAAGAGCGTTTCATGTCCAGGAACGTTTTAGATTATTCCCGTACCGAAAAAAGAGCAAAATAACGATTTTTACGGAATTGCATTTTCAGACAACCTGAGACAAGTTCATTGGGACACCTTTACATTTTACCCAATGTTTCAACTGTGACTGATAGGGACTTGAAATTCATCCCCTCCCCCTCCCTCCCCCTCACCCCCACGAACAATGTTGATTCTCCCGGAACACTTTGGAAGTTGACATGCAGCCGTGGACACCAACATTGTTTTCGTGGGGGAAGGGGGGAGGGGAAGGGAAGCCCAAAGTAAAGTTTGTGACGATATTGACCATTGGGTACCCTTTGTCCCTATATATCATGTCTCGGGTTGTCTGAAATGACGTGACGTTGAAATGTCTATTTTGACATGTTGCTTTTAGTAGGACGATGCATGGTGGTCAGCAGTAATATACACAGAAGCTGTAATGTAAAACACATCAAAAATTCGACATGTTTTATTGCGTCATTTAATTAGAGAAGGAGAAGAAGACTTGTAGGTTCTAGACTATAAATGATGGCTGCGATTGAAACTCGTCAGCAATGCATGGTGTATCTCATTACGTATAGTCGTGCTGACTTTGCAAAAGTTCCAACGAGACAACGATTTGCCGATATTGTAGTAAATGCCTTCGAGCAATCAGTAGACGTAGCACGTGTTTCTCACTGGGTTGTGAGCCAGGAAGATCATCAACAGAATTCAGATGATGATGGAAGATCCGGTAAGCACTATCACATGGCTGTCAAACTGACCAAGAGGGCGAGGTGGGCGAGAGTGAGGGGGTATCTGGAGTCGTCACACGAAATTCGTGTGAATTTCAGTGCTAATCACAATACCTACTACAGCGCATATCAATATGTAACAAAAGATGACAAAGATTTTGTGCTGTCCAATGCCCACCCTGAGTTGAGAGATCCGCCTACAACAGAAAATGCAATAGCAGCATGCAGGAAGGCTCAAAGGAGAGGAAAAAAAGGAAAGCGAAAGAGGAGCGAAAGGTACTCCACATTTGATGTTGTAGAAGTAATCCAGCATCACAACATCACTACGCGACTCGAGCTGGTGTGCTTGGCTATGAAGCAAAAAGACGCGGGTAAAACAACTTTAGCTGAATTCATCGCCAACAGAGGAAGCAAAGTCATCGACGAAGCATTATTCTTGGCGAAAGAGTTTAAAGAAGCTCCAGCAAAGTTAGTTCGCACGCAAAAATCCCGCCTTCAACTACTAAGCGAGGCATATGATTCAGAATGTGCCTCGGAATGCCAAGGCCGGTGGATGGAATGTGGACTTACTCTGCTGAGGCATAACGAAATACCCCTTAGTAGTTATTGTGATGTTATTTACAAGGCACTGCAACTAGGACGTGGTAATTAATACAGGAATGTTTACATTTTTGGGCCAGCTAACACCGGTAAAACATTCATGATATCGCCGCTGAAAGTGATATACAATGCTTTCAACAACCCGGCTACAGGGACCTTTGCCTGGGTGGGAGCAGAGGAAGCTGAGGTAGTATTGCTGAATGATTTTCGCTGGCATCCGTCTATAATAGCATGGGGGGATCTCCTACAATTGCTTGAGGGAGATACTGTCCACCTCCCTGCCCCAAAGAATTTCTCTAAGCAGGACATTGAATTCACCAAGGACCACGCCATTCTTCGCAACGGCTGACGCGCCGCTTGTTCTAGTGAAAGGTGGATTTGTGGACCACGCAAACACGCAAATGATGGAGGTGAGATGGCGCTTTTCAACTTTTGGAGACAAATTCCACAGGAAAAGCAACAAATAGTACCACCATGCCCGCGCTGCTTTGCGAGGCTTATTATTGATTACAAAAGCAACAATGACGTCATCTAAACAAGGCACGCTACAGTACTCCACCACAGTACTCCACTAGTAAAACTCAATCTGACGCCACAGTTCAAGATTTTTGGGAGAAATGTGTAAATCGGAGGAGTAACAACAACGGAACTAGCAGTTTAGATAGACTTTTCAATTGTAATAACGTGTTTTTCTGGTAGATATCACAGTACTCCACCTCTTTCTAAACAAAAGTCATTAAAATTCTTTTGTGTTCAGGCTCTTAGGTGGAGTACTGTTGGAAGTTCGACTTCCAAAATACGTTATATAAATATGTCTTACTGACAGACACAATCTATATCTATAGAATAATATGTGTTTAAATTTTATTGAGTTAAGAAAAAATTTATTGTGAAAATTTTACAAGTAAGATGGAGTACTGTATGTCAGTACACCAGACACTGAACACTGACGTAATCGTTCATCACGCGATATGCTAAATATAGAAATCGACATGTACATGTTTACATTGGCGATTGATATTCAAGAAGAAAAGTGCTATTGTACAAGTCATAAAATAGAAAGTATCAATCCTGTATACATTTCGATTTATAAAGCGACAACGGTTTGTTTAGTATTTCGTTCTAAGTCCTCGCCCCTTAATAATGCAATCAATTCGTTTTGGCATACTGACGATCGTACGATCGATTGTCTGAATGTCGCTACTATCACAGCACCGTAAAACTCGTTGTTTGAACTGGTCAAAGGTCTCTTTCGTAATAGACAACTCCAGTGCTTCTTGTTCTAGTCGTTTTTTTTTTGATGAGATGAAATACATTCTCCACTGGGTTCAGGTCCGGGCTTCGGGGTGGTATACGATGCAGCTTAGCCTCAACACCAGTGAGTGCTGACATCGCCAAACGGCTAGTTTGAGACGGGTCATTATCCATAACGAATAGTCTTTTACCATCAACTTTTGCGCCGGCTCTTGCAAACATTATGTTAAAACGTGTCTTGATAAAACTTGCAAAGTATTTGCCGTCCATTTTTTCATAGGGTTCTCGCAGAATAACTCCCTTTTGGTAACCCACGGCGACCATCAAATGAACCCGACGACCACCAGGCAACTCCTTGCTTCCTTTTGCTGTGACGCTTAAACCCTCCCCCCTTCTTCGCCATACTCGACTTTTTGGCTTGGAAGCGTCATTCATAGGATTGTACTTGTGAACAAACGATACCCCATCCAAATAAAACGCAACGTGTACATGTTTCGTGTAAAAATCGGGATGTGATTTTAACACACGTTTCATTTCACGCGCGTGTTTCAGTCTAAACTGTTTATCTTTATCGCTCAGTAGTCCTTTTTTCCGGGATTGTAGGAAATGAAATCCCATCCCATTTAGATACCTCGTGAATGTTCTTCGGTGCACCAGATTGGCATTCAAACCCGACTCTTTCACCAACGACATGACCGTTATATTTGGGTTTGTTTTCCGCATCTTATGCAATGTTCTTATTAGCAGTCTTTTATCTCTTTCGTCTAAACTCGGACGAGGACCAGGCTTTCGTTTATTCGCAGTCTGTGCCTTTCCATCTCGTATCATTTCTCTTCTCTTCCAAATGCGGTGGGCCGATGTCTTCGATATACCATATCGTCGAGCAATTTCCCTGAAGCTGATATTCTCTCTATCTCTGCATATCAGCGCTGAGGCAAGTTTAACAGCGCTCAATTTCTTCACCATCTCCAAAGTAATCAAAGATTCGGATATAAATATTATTGTATTGTCGCGAGGCTTCCTCAAGGCGGCTAATGTGATTCGGACGGACACTATGTATAGATTGTAGTCTTGTTGTCCGTGACACTCTCTCTACAACTTAACTTCTATATATAAAGCGAGTTCATTTGGCAAATCTAACTTTTCGAGTTCTCTATGAGTTGTCTTTATGTATTATTATCTTATGATTACGTACAACTTGTATTACGTGGAAGTTGAGAAATATACAATACGTACAACTATACGTCAATAACTTGAAACATGTACAGGATTAAATCACGCACGTCATGACACATGCAATCATGAAATACAATCCCGATGCGTCAATAACGTCACCGAACTATTACTAGAAGAGCGTTTCATGTCCAGGAACGTTTTAGATTATTCCCGTACCGAAAAAAGAGCAAAATAACGATTTTTACGGAATTGCATTTTCAGACAACCTGAGACAAGTTCATTGGGACACCTTTACATTTTACCCAATGTTTCAACTGTGACTGATAGGGACTTGAAATTCATCCCCTCCCTCTCCCTCCCCCTCACCCCCACGAACAATGTTGATTCTCCCGGAACACTTTGGAAAGTTGACATGCAGCCGTGGACACCAACATTGTTCGTGGGGGAAGGGGGGAGGGGAAGGGAAGCCCAAAGTAAAGTTTGTGACGATATTGACCATTGGGTACCCTTTGTCCCTATATATCCTGTCTCGGGTTGTCTGAAATGACGTGACGTTGAAATGTCTATTTTGACATGTTGCTTTTAGTAGGACGATGCATGGTGGTCAGCAGTAATATACACAGAAGCTGTAATGTAAAACACATCAAAAATTCGACATGTTTTATTGCGTCATTTGATTAGAGAAGGAGAAGAAGACTTGTAGGTTCTAGACTATAAATGATGACTGCGATTGAAACTCGTCAGCAATGCATGGTGTATCTCATTACGTATAGTCGTGCTGACTTTGCAAAAGTTCCAACGAGACAACGATTTGCCGATATTGTAGTAAATGCCTTCGAGCAATCAGTAGACGTAGCACGTGTTTCTCACTGGGTTGTGAGCCAGGAAGATCATCAACAGAATTTCAGATGATGATGGAAGATCCGGTAAGCACTATCACATGGCTGTCAAACTGACCAAGAGGGCGAGGTGGGCGAGAGTGAGGGGGTATCTGGAGTCGTCACACGAAATTCGTGTGAATTTCAGTGCTAATCACAATACCTACTACAGCGCATATCAATATGTAACAAAAGATGACAAAGATTTTGTGCTGTCCAATGCCCACCCTGAGTTGAGAGATCCGCCTACAACAGAAAATGCAATAGCAGCATGCAGGAAGGCTCAAAGGAGAGGAAAAAAAGGAAAGCGAAAGAGGAGCGAAAGGTACTCCACATTTGATGTTGTAGAAGTAATCCAGCATCACAACATCACTACGCGACTCGAGCTGGTGTGCTTGGCTATGAAGCAAAAAGACGCGGGTAAAACAACTTTAGCTGAATTCATCGCCAACAGAGGAAGCAAAGTCATCGACGAAGCATTATTCTTGGCGAAAGAGTTTAAAGAAGCTCCAGCAAAGTTTTTCGCGCACAAAAAATCCCGCCTTCAACTACTAAGCGAGGCATATGATTCAGAATGTGCCTCGGAATGCCAAGGCCGGTGGATGGAATGTGGACTTACTCTGCTGAGGCATAACGAAATACCCCTTAGTAGTTATTGTGATGTTATTTACAAGGCACTGCAACTAGGACGTGGTAATTAATACAGGAATGTTTACATTTTTGGGCCAGCTAACACCGGTAAAACATTCATGATATCGCCGCTGAAAGTGATATACAATGCTTTCAACAACCCGGCTACAGGGACCTTTGCCTGGGTGGGAGCAGAGGAAGCTGAGGTAGTATTGCTGAATGATTTTCGCTGGCATCCGTCTATAATAGCATGGGGGGATCTCCTACAATTGCTTGAGGGAGATACTGTCCACCTCCCTGCCCCAAAGAATTTCTCTAAGCAGGACATTGAATTCACCAAGGACACGCCATTCTTCGCAACGGCTGACGCGCCGCTTGTTCTAGTGAAAGGTTGGATTTGTGGACCACGCAAACACGCAAATGATGGAGGTGAGATGGCGCTTTTTCAACTTTTGGAGACAAATTCCACAGGAAAAGCAACAAATAGTACCACCATGCCCGCGCTGCTTTGCGAGGCTTATTATTGATTACAAAAGCAACAATGACGTCATCTAAACAAGGCACGCTACAGTACTCCACCACAGTACTCCACTAGTAAAACTCAATCTGACGCCACAGTTCAAGATTTTTGGGAGAAATGTGTAAATCGGAGGAGTAACAACAACGGAACTAGCAGTTTAGATAGACTTTTCAATTGTAATAACGTGTTTTTCTGGTAGATATCACAGTACTCCACCTCTTTCTAAACAAAAGTCATTAAAATTCTTTTGTGTTCAGGCTCTTAGGTGGAGTACTGTTGGAAGTTCGACTTCCAAAATACGTTATATAAATATGTCTTACTGACAGACACAATCTATATCTATAGAATAATATGTGTTTAAATTTTATGAGTTAAGAAAAAATTTATTGTGAAAATTTTACAAGTAAGATGGAGTACTGTATGTCAGTACACCAGACACTGAACACTGACGTAATCGTTCATCACGCGATATGCTAAATATAGAAATCGACATGTACATGTTTACATTGGCGATTGATATTCAAGAAGAAAAGTGCTATTGTACAAGTCATAAAATAGAAAGTATCAATCCTGTATACATTTCGATTTATAAAGCGACAACGGTTTGTTTAGTATTTCGTTCTAAGTCCTCGCCCCTTAATAATGCAATCAATTCGTTTTGGCATACTGACGATCGTACGATCGATTGTCTGAATGTCGCTACTATCACAGCACCGTAAAACTCGTTGTTTGAACTGGTCAAAGGTCTCTTTCGTAATAGACAACTCCAGTGCTTCTTGTTCTAGTCGTTTTTTGATGAGATGAAATACATTCTCCACTGGGTTCAGGTCCGGGCTTCGGGGTGGTATACGATGCAGCTTAGCCTCAACACCAGTGAGTGCTGTCATCGCCAAACGGCTAGTTTGAGACGGGTCATTATCCATAACGAATAGTCTTTTACCATCAACTTTTGCGCCGGCTCTTGCAAACATTATGTTAAAACGTGTCTTGATAAAACTTGCAAAGTATTTGCCGTCCATTTTTTCATAGGGTTCTCGCAGAATAACTCCCTTTTGGTAACCCACGGCGACCATCAAATGAACCCGACGACCACCAGGCAACTCCTTGCTTCCTTTTGCTGTGACGCTTAAACCCTCCCCCCTTCTTCGCCATACTCGACTTTTTGGCTTGGAAGCGTCATTCATAGGATTGTACTTGTGAACAAACGATACCCCATCCAAATAAAACGCAACGTGTACATGTTTCGTGTAAAAATCGGGATGTGATTTTAACACACGTTTCATTTCACGCGCGTGTTTCAGTCTAAACTGTTTATCTTTATCGCTCAGTAGTCCTTTTTTCCGGGATTGTAGGAAATGAAATCCCATCCCATTTAGATACCTCGTGAATGTTCTTCGGTGCACCAGATTGGCATTCAAACCCGACTCTTTCACCAACGACATGACCGTTATATTTGGGTTTGTTTTCCGCATCTTATGCAATGTTCTTATTAGCAGTCTTTTATCTCTTTCGTCTAAACTCGGACGAGGACCAGGCTTTCGTTTATTCGCAGTCTGTGCCTTTCCATCTCGTATCATTTCTCTTCTCTTCCAAATGCGGTGGGCCGATGTCTTCGATATACCATATCGTCGAGCAATTTCCCTGAAGCTGATATTCTCTCTATCTCTGCATATCAGCGCTGAGGCAAGTTTAACAGCGCTCAATTTCTTCACCATCTCCAAAGTAATCAAAGATTCGGATATAAATATTATTGTATTGTCGCGAGGCTTCCTCAAGGCGGCTAATGTGATTCGGACGGACACTATGTATAGATTGTAGTCTTGTTGTCCGTGACACTCTCTCTACAACTTAACTTCTATATAAAAAGCGAGTTCATTTGGCAAATCTAACTTTTCGAGTTCTCTATGAGTTGTCTTTATGTATTATTATCTTATGATTACGTACAACTTGTATTACGTGGAAGTTGAGAAATATACAATACGTACAACTATACGTCAATAACTTGAAACATGTACAGGATTAAATCACGCACGTCATGACACATGCAATCATGAAATACAATCCCGATGCGTCAATAACGTCACCGAACTATTACTAGAAGAGCGTTTCATGTCCAGGAACGTTTTAGATTATTCCCGTACCGAAAAAAGAGCAAAATAACGATTTTTACGGAATTGCATTTTCAGACAACCTGAGACAAGTTCATTGGGACACCTTTACATTTTACCCAATGTTTCAACTGTGACTGATAGGGACTTGAAATTCATCCCCTCCCCCTCCCTCCCCCTCACCCCCACGAACAATGTTGATTCTCCCGGAACACTTTGGAAGTTGACATGCAGCCGTGGACACCAACATTGTTTGGTGGGGGGGAAGGGGGGAGGGGAAGGGAAGCCCAAAGTAAAGTTTGTGACGATATTGACCATTGGGTACCCTTTGTCCCTATATATCCTGTCTCGGGTTGTCTGAAATGACGTGACGTTGAAATGTCTATTTTGACATGTTGCTTTTAGTAGGACGATGCATGGTGGTCAGCAGTAATATACACAGAAGCTGTAATGTAAAACACATCAAAAATTCGACATGTTTTATTGCGTCATTTAATTAGAGAAGGAGAAGAAGACTTGTAGGTTCTAGACTATAAATGATGGCTGCGATTGAAACTCGTCAGCAATGCATGGTGTATCTCATTACGTATAGTCGTGCTGACTTTGCAAAAGTTCCAACGAGACAACGATTTGCCGATATTGTAGTAAATGCCTTCGAGCAATCAGTAGACGTAGCACGTGTTTCTCACTGGGTTGTGAGCCAGGAAGATCATCAACAGAATTCAGATGATGATGGAAGATCCGGTAAGCACTATCACATGGCTGTCAAACTGACCAAGAGGGCGAGGTGGGCGAGAGTGAGGGGGTATCTGGAGTCGTCACACGAAATTCGTGTGAATTTCAGTGCTAATCACAATACCTACTACAGCGCATATCAATATGTAACAAAAGATGACAAAGATTTTGTGCTGTCCAATGCCCACCCTGAGTTGAGAGATCCGCCTACAACAGAAAATGCAATAGCAGCATGCAGGAAGGCTCAAAGGAGAGGAAAAAAAGGAAAGCGAAAGAGGAGCGAAAGGTACTCCACATTTGATGTTGTAGAAGTAATCCAGCATCACAACATCACTACGCGACTCGAGCTGGTGTGCTTGGCTATGAAGCAAAAAGACGCGGGTAAAACAACTTTAGCTGAATTCATCGCCAACAGAGGAAGCAAAGTCATCGACGAAGCATTATTCTTGGCGAAAGAGTTTAAAGAAGCTCCAGCGAAGTTAGTTCGCACGCAAAAATCCCGCCTTCAACTACTAAGCGAGGCATTTCAGAATGTGCCTCGGAATGCCAAGGCCGGTGGATGGAATGTGGACTTACTCTGCTGAGGCATAACGAAATACCCCTTAGTAGTTATTGTGATGTTATTTACAAGGCACTGCAACTAGGACGTGGTAATTAATACAGGAATGTTTACATTTTTGGGCCAGCTAACACCGGTAAAACATTCATGATATCGCCGCTGAAAGTGATATACAATGCTTTCAACAACCCGGCTACAGGGACCTTTGCCTGGGTGGGAGCAGAGGAAGCTGAGGTAGTATTGCTGAATGATTTTCGCTGGCATCCGTCTATAATAGCATGGGGGGATCTCCTACAATTGCTTGAGGGAGATACTGTCCACCTCCCTGCCCCAAAGAATTTCTCTAAGCAGGACATTGAATTCACCAAGGACACGCCATTCTTCGCAACGGCTGACGCGCCGCTTGTTCTAGTGAAAGGTGGATTTGTGGACCACGCAAACACGCAAATGATGGAGGTGAGATGGCGCTTTTTCAACTTTTGGAGACAAATTCCACAGGAAAAGCAACAAATAGTACCACCATGCCCGCGCTGCTTTGCGAGGCTTATTATTGATTACAAAAGCAACAATGACGTCATCTAAACAAGGCACGCTACAGTACTCCACCACAGTACTCCACTAGTAAAACTCAATCTGACGCCACAGTTCAAGATTTTTGGGAGAAATGTGTAAATCGGAGGAGTAACAACAACGGAACTAGCAGTTTAGATAGACTTTTCAATTGTAATAACGTGTTTTTCTGGTAGATATCACAGTACTCCACCTCTTTCTAAACAAAAGTCATTAAAATTCTTTTGTGTTCAGGCTCTTAGGTGGAGTACTGTTGGAAGTTCGACTTCCAAAATACGTTATATAAATATGTCTTACTGACAGACACAATCTATATCTATAGAATAATATGTGTTTAAATTTTATTGAGTTAAGAAAAAATTTATTGTGAAAATTTTACAAGTAAGATGGAGTACTGTATGTCAGTACACCAGACACTGAACACTGACGTAATCGTTCATCACGCGATATGCTAAATATAGAAATCGACATGTACATGTTTACATTGGCGATTGATATTCAAGAAGAAAAGTGCTATTGTACAAGTCATAAAATAGAAAGTATCAATCCTGTATACATTTCGATTTATAAAGCGACAACGGTTTGTTTAGTATTTCGTTCTAAGTCCTCGCCCCTTAATAATGCAATCAATTCGTTTTGGCATACTGACGATCGTACGATCGATTGTCTGAATGTCGCTACTATCACAGCACCGTAAAACTCGTTGTTTGAACTGGTCAAAGGTCTCTTTCGTAATAGACAACTCCAGTGCTTCTTGTTCTAGTCGTTTTTTGATGAGATGAAATACATTCTCCACTGGGTTCAGGTCCGGGCTTCGGGGTGGTATACGATGCAGCTTAGCCTCAACACCAGTGAGTGCTGACATCGCCAAACGGCTAGTTTGAGACGGGTCATTATCCATAACGAATAGTCTTTTACCATCAACTTTTGCGCCGGCTCTTGCAAACATTATGTTAAAACGTGTCTTGATAAAACTTGCAAAGTATTTGCCGTCCATTTTTTCATAGGGTTCTCGCAGAATAACTCCCTTTTGGTAACCCACGGCGACCATCAAATGAACCCGACGACCACCAGGCAACTCCTTGCTTCCTTTTGCTGTGACGCTTAAACCCTCCCCCCTTCTTCGCCATACTCGACTTTTTGGCTTGGAAGCGTCATTCATAGGATTGTACTTGTGAACAAACGATACCCCATCCAAATAAAACGCAACGTGTACATGTTTCGTGTAAAAATCGGGATGTGATTTTAACACACGTTTCATTTCACGCGCGTGTTTCAGTCTAAAAACTGTTTATCTTTATCGCTCAGTAGTCCTTTTTTCCGGGATTGTAGGAAATGAAATCCCATCCCATTTAGATACCTCGTGAATGTTCTTCGGTGCACCAGATTGGCATTCAAACCCGACTCTTTCACCAACGACATGACCGTTATATTTGGGTTTGTTTTCCGCATCTTATGCAATGTTCTTATTAGCAGTCTTTTATCTCTTTCGTCTAAACTCGGACGAGGACCAGGCTTTCGTTTATTCGCAGTCTGTGCCTTTCCATCTCGTATCATTTCTCTTCTCTTCCAAATGCGGTGGGCCGATGTCTTCGATATACCATATCGTCGAGCAATTTCCCTGAAGCTGATATTCTCTCTATCTCTGCATATCAGCGCTGAGGCAAGTTTAACAGCGCTCAATTTCTTCACCATCTCCAAAGTAATCAAAGATTCGGATATAAATATTATTGTATTGTCGCGAGGCTTCCTCAAGGCGGCTAATGTGATTCGGACGGACACTATGTATAGATTGTAGTCTTGTTGTCCGTGACACTCTCTCTACAACTTAACTTCTATATATAAAGCGAGTTCATTTGGCAAATCTAACTTTTCGATCTCTATGAGTTGTCTTTATTGTATTATTATCTTATGATTACGTACAACTTGTATTACGTGGAAGTTGAGAAATATACAATACGTACAACTATACGTCAATAACTTGAAACATGTACAGGATTAAATCACGCACGTCATGACACATGCAATCATGAAATACAATCCCGATGCGTCAATAACGTCGAACTATTATAGAAACGTCACCGACGTTTTAGATTATTACTAGAAGAGCGTTTCATGTCCAGGAATTGCATTTTTAGATTATTGGGACACCCATTTTACCCAATGTTTCAACTGTGACCTCCCTCCCCCTCACCCCCAAAAATGTTGAGGAAAAATGAACGATTTTTACGGAATTGCCCAAAGTAAAGTTTTTTCATTGGGTACCCTTTGTCCCTATATATCCTGTCTCGGGTTGTCTGAAATGACGTGACGTTGAAATGTCTATTTTGACATGTTGCTTTTAGTAGGACGATGCATGGTGGTCAGCAGTAATATACACAGAAGCTGTAATGTAAAACACATCAAAAATTCGACATGTTTTATTGCGTCATTTAATTAGAGAAGGAGAAGAAGACTTGTAGGTTCTAGACTATAAATGATGGCTGCGATTGAAACTCGTCAGCAATGCATGGTGTATCTCATTACGTATAGTCGTGCTGACTTTGCAAAAGTTCCAACGAGACAACGATTTGCCGATATTGTAGTAAATGCCTTCGAGCAATCAGTAGACGTAGCACGTGTTTCTCACTGGGTTGTGAGCCAGGAAGATCATCAACAGAATTCAGATGATGATGGAAGATCCGGTAAGCACTATCACATGGCTGTCAAACTGACCAAGAGGGCGAGGTGGGCGAGAGTGAGGGGGTATCTGGAGTCGTCACACGAAATTCGTGTGAATTTCAGTGCTAATCACAATACCTACTACAGCGCATATCAATATGTAACAAAAGATGACAAAGATTTTGTGCTGTCCAATGCCCACCCTGAGTTGAGAGATCCGCCTACAACAGAAAATGCAATAGCAGCCAGGAAGGCTCAAAGGAGAGGAAAAAAAGGAAAGCGAAAGAGGAGCGAAAGGTTTACTCCACATTTGATGTTGTAGAAGTAATCCAGCATCACAACATCACTACGCGACTCGAGCTGGTGTGCTTGGCTATGAAGCAAAAAGACGCGGGTAAAACAACTTTAGCTGAATTCATCGCCAACAGAGGAAGCAAAGTCATCGACGAAGCATTATTCTTGGCGAAAGAGTTTAAAGAAGCTCCAGCAAAGTTTGTTCGCACGCAAAAATCCCGCCTTCAACTACTAAGCGAGGCATATGATTCAGAATGTGCCTCGGAATGCCAAGGCCGGTGGATGGAATGTGGACTTACTCTGCTGAGGCATAACGAAATACCCCTTAGTAGTTATTGTGATGTTATTTACAAGGCACTGCAACTAGGACGTGGTATTAATACAGGAATGTTTACATTTTTGGGCCAGCTAACACCGGTAAAACATTCATGATATCGCCGCTGAAAGTGATATACAATGCTTTCAACAACCCGGCTACAGGGACCTTTGCCTGGGTGGGAGCAGAGGAAGCTGAGGTAGTATTGCTGAATGATTTTCGCTGGCATCCGTCTATAATAGCATGGGGGGATCTCCTACAATTGCTTGAGGGAGATACTGTCCACCTCCCTGCCCCAAAGAATTTCTCTAAGCAGGACATTGAATTCACCAAGGACACGCCATTCTTCGCAACGGCTGACGCGCCGCTTGTTCTAGTGAAAGGTGGATTTGTGGACCACGCAAACACGCAAATGATGGAGGTGAGATGGCGCTTTTTCAACTTTTGGAGACAAATTCCACAGGAAAAGCAACAAATAGTACCACCATGCCCGCGCTGCTTTGCGAGGCTTATTATTGATTACAAAAGCAACAATGACGTCATCTAAACAAGGCACGCTACAGTACTCCACCACAGTACTCCACTAGTAAAACTCAATCTGACGCCACAGTTCAAGATTTTTGGGAGAAATGTGTAAATCGGAGGAGTAACAACAACGGAACTAGCAGTTTAGATAGACTTTTCAATTGTAATAACGTGTTTTTCTGGTAGATATCACAGTACTCCACCTCTTTCTAAACAAAAGTCATTAAAATTCTTTTGTGTTCAGGCTCTTAGGTGGAGTACTGTTGGAAGTTCGACTTCCAAAATACGTTATATAAATATGTCTTACTGACAGACACAATCTATATCTATAGAATAATATGTGTTTAAATTTTATTGAGTTAAGAAAAAATTTATTGTGAAAATTTTACAAGTAAGATGGAGTACTGTATGTCAGTACACCAGACACTGAACACTGACGTAATCGTTCATCACGCGATATGCTAAATATAGAAATCGACATGTACATGTTTACATTGGCGATTGATATTCAAGAAGAAAAGTGCTATTGTACAAGTCATAAAATAGAAAGTATCAATCCTGTATACATTTCGATTTATAAAGCGACAACGGTTTGTTTAGTATTTCGTTCTAAGTCCTCGCCCCTTAATAATGCAATCAATTCGTTTTGGCATACTGACGATCGTACGATCGATTGTCTGAATGTCGCTACTATCACAGCACCGTAAAACTCGTTGTTTGAACTGGTCAAAGGTCTCTTTCGTAATAGACAACTCCAGTGCTTCTTGTTCTAGTCGTTTTTTGATGAGATGAAATACATTCTCCACTGGGTTCAGGTCCGGGCTTCGGGGTGGTATACGATGCAGCTTAGCCTCAACACCAGTGAGTGCTGACATCGCCAAACGGCTAGTTTGAGACGGGTCATTATCCATAACGAATAGTCTTTTACCATCAACTTTTGCGCCGGCTCTTGCAAACATTATGTTAAAACGTGTCTTGATAAAACTTGCAAAGTATTTGCCGTCCATTTTTTCATAGGGTTCTCGCAGAATAACTCCCTTTTGGTAACCCACGGCGACCATCAAATGAACCCGACGACCACCAGGCAACTCCTTGCTTCCTTTTGCTGTGACGCTTAAACCCTCCCCCCTTCTTCGCCATACTCGACTTTTTGGCTTGGAAGCGTCATTCATAGGATTGTACTTGTGAACAAACGATACCCCATCCAAATAAAACGCAACGTGTACATGTTTCGTGTAAAAATCGGGATGTGATTTTAACACACGTTTCATTTCACGCGCGTGTTTCAGTCTAAACTGTTTATCTTTATCGCTCAGTAGTCCTTTTTTCCGGGATTGTAGGAAATGAAATCCCATCCCATTTAGATACCTCGTGAATGTTCTTCGGTGCACCAGATTGGCATTCAAACCCGACTCTTTCACCAACGACATGACCGTTATATTTGGGTTTGTTTTCCGCATCTTATGCAATGTTCTTATTAGCAGTCTTTTATCTCTTTCGTCTAAACTCGGACGAGGACCAGGCTTTCGTTTATTCGCAGTCTGTGCCTTTCCATCTCGTATCATTTCTCTTCTCTTCCAAATGCGGTGGGCCGATGTCTTCGATATACCATATCGTCGAGCAATTTCCCTGAAGCTGATATTCTCTCTATCTCTGCATATCAGCGCTGAGGCAAGTTTAACAGCGCTCAATTTCTTCACCATCTCCAAAGTAATCAAAGATTCGGATATAAATATTATTGTATTGTCGCGAGGCTTCCTCAAGGCGGCTAATGTGATTCGGACGGACACTATGTATAGATTGTAGTCTTGTTGTCCGTGACACTCTCTCTACAACTTAACTTCTATATATAAAGCGAGTTCATTTGGCAAATCTAACTTTTCGATCTCTATGAGTTGTCTTTATGTATTATTATCTTATGATTACGTACAACTTGTATTACGTGGAAGTTGAGAAATATACAATACGTACAACTATACGTCAATAACTTGAAACATGTACAGGATTAAATCACGCACGTCATGACACATGCAATCATGAAATACAATCCCGATGCGTCAATAACGTCACCGAACTATTACTAGAAGAGCGTTTCATGTCCAGGAACGTTTTAGATTATTCCCGTACCGAAAAAAAAAGAGCAAAATAACGATTTTTACGGAATTGCATTTCAGACAACCTGAGACAAGTTCATTGGGACACCTTTACATTTTACCCAATGTTTCAACTGTGACTGATAGGGACTTGAAATTCATCCCCTCCCCTCCCCTCCCTCCCCCTCACCCCCACGAACAATGTTGATTCTCCGGAACACTTTGGAAGTTGACATGCAGCCGTGGACACCAACATTGTTCGTGGGGGAAGGGGGGAGGGGAAGGGAAGCCCAAAGTAAAGTTTGTGACGATATTGACCATTGGGTACCCTTTGTCCCTATATATCCTGTCTCGGGTTGTCTGAAATGACGTGACGTTGAAATGTCTATTTTGACATGTTGCTTTTAGTAGGACGATGCATGGTGGTCAGCAGTAATATACACAGAAGCTGTAATGTAAAACACATCAAAAATTCGACATGTTTTATTGCGTCATTTGATTAGAGAAGGAGAAGAAGACTTGTAGGTTCTAGACTATAAATGATGACTGCGATTGAAACTCGTCAGCAATGCATGGTGTATCTCATTACGTATAGTCGTGCTGACTTTGCAAAAGTTCCAACGAGACAACGATTTGCCGATATTGTAGTAAATGCCTTCGAGCAATCAGTAGACGTAGCACGTGTTTCTCACTGGGTTGTGAGCCAGGAAGATCATCAACAGAATTCAGATGATGATGGAAGATCCGGTAAGCACTATCACATGGCTGTCAAACTGACCAAGAGGGCGAGGTGGGCGAGAGTGAGGGGGTATCTGGAGTCGTCACACGAAATTCGTGTGAATTTCAGTGCTAATCACAATACCTACTACAGCGCATATCAATATGTAACAAAAGATGACAAAGATTTTGTGCTGTCCAATGCCCACCCTGAGTTGAGAGATCCGCCTACAACAGAAAATGCAATAGCAGCCAGCCAGGAAGGCTCAAAGGAGAGGAAAAAAAGGAAAGCGAAAGAGGAGCGAAAGGTACTCCACATTTGATGTTGTAGAAGTAATCCAGCATCACAACATCACTACGCGACTCGAGCTGGTGTGCTTGGCTATGAAGCAAAAAGACGCGGGTAAAACAACTTTAGCTGAATTCATCGCCAACAGAGGAAGCAAAGTCATCGACGAAGCATTATTCTTGGCGAAAGAGTTTAAAGAAGCTCCAGCAAAGTTAGTTCGCACGCAAAAATCCCGCCTTCAACTACTAAGCGAGGCATATGATTCAGAATGTGCCTCGGAATGCCAAGGCCGGTGGATGGAATGTGGACTTACTCTGCTGAGGCATAACGAAATACCCCTTAGTAGTTATTGTGATGTTATTTACAAGGCACTGCAACTAGGACGTGGTAATACAGGAATGTTTACATTTTTGGGCCAGCTAACACCGGTAAAACATTCATGATATCGCCGCTGAAAGTGATATACAATGCTTTCAACAACCCGGCTACAGGGACCTTTGCCTGGGTGGGAGCAGAGGAAGCTGAGGTAGTATTGCTGAATGATTTTCGCTGGCATCCGTCTATAATAGCATGGGGGGATCTCCTACAATTGCTTGAGGGAGATACTGTCCACCTCCCTGCCCCAAAGAATTTCTCTAAGCAGGACATTGAATTCACCAAGGACACGCCATTCTTCGCAACGGCTGACGCGCCGCTTGTTCTAGTGAAAGGTGGATTTGTGGACCACGCAAACACGCAAATGATGGAGGTGAGATGGCGCTTTTTCAACTTTTGGAGACAAATTCCACAGGAAAAGCAACAAATAGTACCACCATGCCCGCGCTGCTTTGCGAGGCTTATTATTGATTACAAAAGCAACAATGACGTCATCTAAACAAGGCACGCTACAGTACTCCACCACAGTACTCCACTAGTAAAACTCAATCTGACGCCACAGTTCAAGATTTTTGGGAGAAATGTGTAAATCGGAGGAGTAACAACAACGGAACTAGCAGTTTAGATAGACTTTTCAATTGTAATAACGTGTTTTTTCTGGTAGATATCACAGTACTCCACCTCTTTCTAAACAAAAGTCATTAAAATTCTTTTGTGTTCAGGCTCTTAGGTGGAGTACTGTTGGAAGTTCGACTTCCAAAATACGTTATATAAATATGTCTTACTGACAGACACAATCTATATCTATAGAATAATATGTGTTTAAATTTTATTGAGTTAAGAAAAAATTTATTGTGAAAATTTTACAAGTAAGATGGAGTACTGTATGTCAGTACACCAGACACTGAACACTGACGTAATCGTTCATCACGCGATATGCTAAATATAGAAATCGACATGTACATGTTTACATTGGCGATTGATATTCAAGAAGAAAAGTGCTATTGTACAAGTCATAAAATAGAAAGTATCAATCCTGTATACATTTCGATTTATAAAGCGACAACGGTTTGTTTAGTATTTCGTTCTAAGTCCTCGCCCCTTAATAATGCAATCAATTCGTTTTGGCATACTGACGATCGTACGATCGATTGTCTGAATGTCGCTACTATCACAGCACCGTAAAACTCGTTGTTTGAACTGGTCAAAGGTCTCTTTCGTAATAGACAACTCCAGTGCTTCTTGTTCTAGTCGTTTTTTGATGAGATGAAATACATTCTCCACTGGGTTCAGGTCCGGGCTTCGGGGTGGTATACGATGCAGCTTAGCCTCAACACCAGTGAGTGCTGACATCGCCAAACGGCTAGTTTGAGACGGGTCATTATCCATAACGAATAGTCTTTTACCATCAACTTTTGCGCCGGCTCTTGCAAACATTATGTTAAAACGTGTCTTGATAAAACTTGCAAAGTATTTGCCGTCCATTTTTTCATAGGGTTCTCGCAGAATAACTCCCTTTTGGTAACCCACGGCGACCATCAAATGAACCCGACGACCACCAGGCAACTCCTTGCTTCCTTTTGCTGTGACGCTTAAACCCTCCCCCCTTCTTCGCCATACTCGACTTTTTGGCTTGGAAGCGTCATTCATAGGATTGTACTTGTGAACAAACGATACCCCATCCAAATAAAACGCAACGTGTACATGTTTCGTGTAAAAATCGGGATGTGATTTTAACACACGTTTCATTTCACGCGCGTGTTTCAGTCTAAACTGTTTATCTTTATCGCTCAGTAGTCCTTTTTTCCGGGATTGTAGGAAATGAAATCCCATCCCATTTAGATACCTCGTGAATGTTCTTCGGTGCACCAGATTGGCATTCAAACCCGACTCTTTCACCAACGACATGACCGTTATATTTGGGTTTGTTTTCCGCATCTTATGCAATGTTCTTATTAGCAGTCTTTTATCTCTTTCGTCTAAACTCGGACGAGGACCAGGCTTTCGTTTATTCGCAGTCTGTGCCTTTCCATCTCGTATCATTTCTCTTCTCTTCCAAATGCGGTGGGCCGATGTCTTCGATATACCATATCGTCGAGCAATTTCCCTGAAGCTGATATTCTCTCTATCTCTGCATATCAGCGCTGAGGCAAGTTTAACAGCGCTCAATTTCTTCACCATCTCCAAAGTAATCAAAGATTCGGATATAAATATTATTGTATTGTCGCGAGGCTTCCTCAAGGCGGCTAATGTGATTCGGACGGACACTATGTATAGATTGTAGTCTTGTTGTCCGTGACACTCTCTCTACAACTTAACTTCTATATATAAAGCGAGTTCATTTGGCAAATCTAACTTTTCGATCTCTATGAGTTGTCTTTATGTATTATTATCTTATGATTACGTACAACTTGTATTACGTGGAAGTTGAGAAATATACAATACGTACAACTATACGTCAATAACTTGAAACATGTACAGGATTAAATCACGCACGTCATGACACATGCAATCATGAAATACAATCCCGATGCGTCAATAACGTCACCGAACTATTACTAGAAGAGCGTTTCATGTCCAGGAACGTTTTAGATTATTCCCGTACCGAAAAAAGAGCAAAATAACGATTTTTACGGAATTGCATTTTCAGACAACCTGAGACAAGTTCATTGGGACACCTTTAATTTTACCCAATGTTTCAACTGTGACTGATAGGGACTTGAAATTCATCCCCTCCCCCTCTCCCTCCCCCTCACCCCCACGAACAATGTTGATTCTCCCGGAACACTTTGGAAGTTGACATGCAGCGTGGACACCAACATTGTTCGTGGGGGAAGGGGGGAGGGGAAGGGAAGCCCAAAGTAAAGTTTGTGACGATATTGACCATTGGGTACCCTTTGTCCCTATATATCCTGTCTCGGGTTGTCTGAAATGACGTGACGTTGAAATGTCTATTTTGACATGTTGCTTTTAGTAGGACGATGCATGGTGGTCAGCAGTAATATACACAGAAGCTGTAATGTAAAACACATCAAAAATTCGACATGTTTTATTGCGTCATTTGATTAGAGAAGGAGAAGAAGACTTGTATGTTCTAGACTATAAATGATGGCTGCGATTGAAACTCGTCAGCAATGCATGGTGTATCTCATTACGTATAGTCGTGCTGACTTTGCAAAAGTTCCAACGAGACAACGATTTGCCGATATTGTAGTAAATGCCTTCGAGCAATCAGTAGACGTAGCACGTGTTTCTCACTGGGTTGTGAGCCAGGAAGATCATCAACAGAATTCAGATGATGATGGAAGATCCGGTAAGCACTATCACATGGCTGTCAAACTGACCAAGAGGGCGAGGTGGGCGAGAGTGAACGCGGGTAAAACAACTTTAGCTGAATTCATCGCCAACAGAGGAAGCAAAGTCATCGACGAAGCATTATTCTTGGCGAAAGAGTTTAAAGAAGCTCCAGCGAAGTTAGTTCGCACGCAAAAAATCCCGCCTTCAACTACTAAGCGAGGCAGATGATTCAGAATGTGCCTCGGAATGCC